>APFE030885492.1:48649-76303 GCA_000404065.3 Pinus taeda
TTTTTAATATTAATGAAGCATGCTAATATTGCGTATGAAGCAAAGTGCAACAAAGTATCATTGAAAAATAAATGTCGGTGAATGGTAAATGAGAAAAAATGGAGTGATAGTGGTGAAGAAATGGAATCATGGAAGTGAATATGTAGTGAATGTAGTTCTCCACCCCCTCAACTGAATTGGTTGCATGTCCTCATGCAACCTGACATGGCTCATGAAAGGAAATGTAGCATGGTGAGGGAATTTTCCAAAATATTCAAGTTAGCATATAAGGAATTGCATGATTAAAGATTAGAAAACAACATACCTCTACTTACCCAAGAATGATGAATTATGCAATAGGAATGTAGCTGCTGCTGCTGCTGGATCAGGAAAATGTGACTGATGTAACTGGATCCTGGGAAATGAAGGAATTTGAACTGTTGATGATGAATCATGGAAAAGATAAATGCTGGAAGTGGAACTGTGGTACTCTCTCATAGATCAGAATGCATGTTCCTATAACTGTTGAGAGAGTTGTGAAAAAGTGTATAGTCTTCACCTGCTACAAACCCAATGGTACAATTCTAATCATGCGAATGAATGTTTCGATGTTGAGCATGAATAGAAATCATTGTATTACCGGCCATTGATGTATGCCGTTAACCAATGCGAGGAAAGTCACCATTGATGTCAATGAGTGCCAAGGTACCGGAGTACATCTTGCGAAGTGCGAATGGATGTGTCGAGGTCAAGCCACTTG
Source organism: Pinus taeda (assembly GCA_000404065.3). Classification (NCBI taxonomy): domain Eukaryota; kingdom Viridiplantae; phylum Streptophyta; class Pinopsida; order Pinales; family Pinaceae; genus Pinus; species Pinus taeda. The sequence continues at coordinate 49,389 of APFE030885492.1, forward strand.
CAAGATCTGAAGATCAAGGGACATTGATGTATTCCCATGATCGTCAGCGAGAGAACTTGCCATTAAGGCATGCAAGCCTCTAGGTACTCAAAAGGGACTCTAGTCTATTTCCCAGATAAGGTGCTAATGTCGATGGGGCAAGACTTGTTGAAAGGTGGGCCTTAAGGAATCCCACATCAGTCAACGCGAGTTTGTACAAAAAAATTTGGTAGGACTATAAAGGGAAGGAACTCACGGACAAGCAGTGTGGATTAGCATGGCTAGGAAATCAAGGCAATGTAATCATGGAAAGGGAATGAGTTTTATTCAGAAGGCAAGCTAGAAGGCAAAAATAAACCGAAAATGATAAAGGGATGTATGCGATTTAGAAAAATAGGCGTGCATGAAGTCGTGAAAGATAAGGAATTGGAAGATGGGCTGCAACGCAAGGATTGTCTAGGCATTTGGAAAAACAAAGGGAATAATTAGGAAGCAAAAGGATTTTTGTGGAGTGGAAAATGTCATGATATGTGCAGTGAAGAATTAGTTCCTTCAAGCGTCCAATGATGCATGTTTCATTGTGATTTTGAAAAATCACTTTGCAAACTCTGAAAAACTTAGCACCATTCCTGCATAAAAATTGTCACCTTTGTGTGCCATCTCCGTCGATCATTCCTGTATGAAGTGACTCAAAAACAAATTAGCTCATTTTCAAGAATTTATGAAATGTCCATTTTTTAAATTATTTTTCAAAGTTACACTAATTGTGGATGAAAAGGGTATCACATTGTAATGGTGAGATTTCTACATAAACTTCTCGTTGACCTACACATAACACCAATCTTATTTCCCTTGTTAGTATATGCATCCTAACTTTTGCCCACAAATTCACAAAAAAATACTTTTATCTCCCCCCAACTAGAAATATGGCATGTCCCCATGCAATGTACTCATGGATTGTGCAATACTTTTTCAAAATGTTTTTATTGGTGTGCAGGAAAATTCATTTAAAACATTTGAAAAGGCGTTGTAGGGAGCAAGGAGTGAGTTTATGAGTGAATGAGGGAAAATTTGTCTATTTTATTATGATTATTATTATTATTATTATTATTATTATTTAAAGCAATGGAATGCACTCAAGTACTGTCAATTATTTCCGCCTGGAAAGAAGTCGCAAGACAAATTCTGATAATAATCTCATGGTTATTTACTTACTGCGAGGAGCTAAACAACAGTTGTAGTCAGAATGTCTTTAATGAAATAACAAATCAACTAATTCATCTCGAGTAGAAATGAAACAAATGTTTCCTATTAATAAATATACTAATGAGATAAAATCTAGTTACATCACTTATGATTTCTGCCAAAAGCAAACTCCTACAACCACGATAAATATTGTAAAATATCATGGTAATCAAACTTCTCGTGACAATAAGTAATGTGTGCTCACACTTACTAGCACCATTGAACTATTAGTCTTGCATGGCTCTTGTAAGCGTATCTCATTTCTTATTTGAAGTTCATACAACCTCTGCTGGTTGCTTTACTATAAGAAATTGAGCACCTTCTTTGCAGGAAACGGTTGCAGCCTCTTTCTCATTTTATTGGTTGATAATCTTGGTTATCTCAGAATTCATCTCATCAGATTTGGATTTCTTCGAAGGCTGCTTAAATGTCTTCCCTTTACAAATTTTTGTAGCCTTTCCATGGCGGTTGGCAGTCTCAGACTTCTTGTGATGGCCCTTAAACATATCCGCCTTCTGCGTCATCTTTGTTTTCCACCCTTGTCCAATTCAACACACAACTTTACGCTGAATGGAATAAATTGCAACCAGGGGAAAATTCAGTTGCCCTCGCTGTAATTGGTTCAATGGACTTTACAGTGGAGATGGAAATGGAGACAGTGGAGATGATCCTAAATCTTCTTTTTCACCAGGCGAAGTCTGTGATATTCGTAAGAAAAATGTACCCTGTGCTAGTGTATGCAAGAGGAACCTTCTGGCAGATGTTTCCAAGCTTGTAGAAGCAGTGATTCATGAAGGAAATACTATTTGCAAGGATAAGGAGGACTGCACAAATGGCTGCCTTAGATGAGCTGTAATGAATCGACTTAGGTCTTCTGGATACGACGCTGTAGTATGCAAATCAAGATGGGATCATGCCAATGGACATTATTGTTGAAGGATCGATGGGGAAATCTGAGAGACTGATAGTTTCTATTGATTTGCGATCACAATTCCAGATCACCCGATCCACAGGCCATTATGGTGCTCTGGTGAATATGCTTCCAGTTATTTTTGTGGGGAAAGAAGATCGGCTGCAGCAAATTGTTGGCATTGTTTGTGATGCTGCCTTAAAGAAAGAAGGGTTACACATTCCTCCTTGGAGAAGGTTCGAGTACATGAGAGCAAAATGGTTGTCTCCATACAGAAGAACTACGCGAGTCAAAAGGTGGAAGGGGTGTTACAAAGGAGAAAGGACTCCATCAATGGCATATTTGAGTGGGGATGCATTACAAAAACATTTTGTTTTAATTTTTTTTTTTAATTATTATTATTATTATTTTAATTTTAATTTTATTTTTAATTTTATAAAGAAACAAAGCTTTCTCTTAATGCTTTTTGTTTTTTGTTTTTGGTTTTTTTTGTTTTTTTGTTTTTTTAAATGGACATAATGAGTTTCATACTAAAAGATGTTTGTGATGAAGCATATTGCAAAACATGAGTTTATTCTTGAAACTAGTCTAAATCATCCCTAATTTCTGATCCTCAAGATTGTACAAAGACGTCGGAGGAGAGCATACTTATTCTAGGTAAAAGCAAAACTGAAAATGAAAGCAAATGCTGAAAATGAAATCCTATCTACTCTATACTAATTAGAATTTACAAATTAGTTACGTGTAAGTAAACTTCCAATGAAGCCATTCACGTAGCAGTGACAACAATGGATTCAGTAGCAAGTTTTCAAATGAAAAATGAAAATATTTGAAAGTGAATGAGCCTAATGGCTGTATCTGTAAATCAACTAAATAAAAATAAAAAGATGAATCTAATCTAGTACTTACCTGGAACCATTGTTCGATAAAACTTTGATAAGCACAATTTCTCTCAATCAGATCATGTTGTAAGTCCCGTTCTTCTACTCTGATCTGTTGTTCCTCTTCCTCGATCTCCTGTTTGAATGATTGTTCGCCATCAGATACACATGATTCTTCAGATGTTGAATCTTTGTTTATTTCTTGGGGAGTAGTTGAACTTTCAATTTTTGTCAAGATCTCCTTTTTCAGGGAAGAGGAGATTCCGACTTCTGCAAGGATTTGAGTGAGTAGTTCCAAGCTGACACTCATTGTTAAACCATGTTGAAAGATATTCTAAAAACAAAAGCAAATCAGCACACTAGAAATTGGATTAAAAACAAAAGGACCACAGAAACAATCTTGAATTCAATACTCAATTAAACCCTCTTACAAGGACTATTCATTAATTGAGTAATCGAATGCTTCAATTACAACCATGAACCATGAATTCATCAAACATTCTTCACAGTTGCGAAAATCAAACACACTTGCGAAAATTGAAATTCACACTTGCATCAATGTAAACACACCCTACATGCCGTGATCCATAAGAGGTCGAGCCCGTTACGGTATCTCGAATGCGATGCGTAGGATGTTCCCCACGTCTTACTGCCTTAACACCTTGGAGTTAGGAACATGTCTAAACACACTTGCATGAAAATTCAAACTAAACTTCAATCCATAGTGCCTCCCTGGCAACGGCGCCAAAATGATGGGTGAAACTATGTTCGTTTAATTCTGTTGTAATACTTTCCCAACTATTTAATTTGTCAATCCGAGGTCCGTAGACTTACGAGACACATGCACTATATATGTAGGACTGAAGTGGAACTAGTTTAATCTAAATTACTGAAATCAAATTAATCTAGGAAGGCATTGAAACATTAACTATGAAAGCAGGAAATTGCATAAAGGAAAAGCAATGCAACATGTGAAGAAGTGAATGAAAAACAACATATGTGAGCTCACAACAATAACACTATCTCAAATTATATTACAAGATTTAAATTACAAATCCTGAAAGCATAACAATAAAAGATGAAAAACTAAGAATTCCCATTATTCATTATTCATTCCCCCCCAAAATGAAGAGAGAGCACTCTCTTATATACATGAGGAAGATAACCTTCTCATAATTACATATCCAATATTCTCTCAAGCACTCTCAACTAATTTCCCATTATTACAAGATATGATCCCACAAATCTCTCAAGCATTTTTAACTACTTTCCCATTATTACAAAATATGATCCCACAAATCTCTCAAGCATTTTTAACTATTTTCCCATTATTACAAAATATGATCCCTTTGAATCCTCCATAAATCTCTCACATATCTTGGATAAGATATGCAAACCAAATCCTCCATGCTTTTCTCCTTAGGAATTGGATAAGATATGCCAACCAAATCCTCCATGATTTTCTCCTTAGGAATTGGATAAGATATGCCAATGATTTTCTCCTTAGGAATAGGCTTGCATAATTATCTCCTTAATATGGTGGAGGAGATATGGATAAGTCTCTTGGAATTAATTCTCCACATATTTCCTACACATCACAAACTCACATATTCTTGAGATATATAAAAATGATATGATAAAAGGTTAATGGGATGATGAAATGTAAGGAACAATGAAGAAAAAGGTGGATGAAAATATGACATTTCTGAGTCCCAACATCCTCCCCAATTGAACTTGTTGCATGTTCTCATGCAACCATGCATGGGTCTCTTTAAAAACATTTGGCATCTTGAACTTTGGCTTTACCTGATGATGTCTTTTGATAATGAATGTTTCCAGGATATGTGAAAGACATGAGTAACAACTTACATTTTCTTATGTTTGGTTCTTGTGTGACAACCATGAATACAAAGAATGTTGGTTCTTGTGTTAACAACATTCATTTCGTTTTCTGTTCTCTTTTCTTCAATAATAATGTAAACACTCACTGGAAATCATAATGTGCATAAGAAATCCCTTTTGTAATATTAATGAAGCATGCTAATATTGCGTATGAAGAAAAGTGTAACAAAGTATCATTGGAAAATAAATGTTGGTGAATGGTAAATGAGAAAAAATGGAATGATAGTGGTGAAGAAATGGAACCATGGAAGTGAATATGTAGTGAATGTAGTTCTCCCCCCCCTCAACTGAATTGGTTGCATGTCCTCATGAAACTTGACATGGCTCATGAAAGGAAATGTAGCATGGTGAGGGAATTTTCCAAAATATTCAAGTTAGCATATAAGGAATTGCATGATTAAAGATTAGAAAACAACATACCTCTACTTACCCAAGAATGATGAATTATGCAATAGGAATGTAGCTGCTGCTGAAATGTGACTGATGTGACTGGATCCTGGGAAATGAAGGAATCTAAACTGTTGATGCTGAATCATGGAAAAGATAAATGCTGGAAGTGGAACTGTGGTACTCTCTCATAGATCAGAATGCATGCTGCTGTAACTGCTGAGGGAGTCGTGAAAAAGTGTATAGTCTTCACCTGCTACAAACCCAATGATACAATTCTAATCATGCGAATGAATGTGTCGATGTTGAGCATGAATAGAAATCATTGGATTACCGACCATTGATGTATGCCATTAACCAATGCAAGACAACTCACCATTGATGTCAAGGAGTGCCAAGGTACTGGAGTACATCTTGCGAAGTGCGAATGGATGTGTCGAGGTCGAGCCACTTGCAAGATCTGAAGATCAAGGGACATTGATGTATTCCCATGATCGTTAGCGAGAGAACTTGCCATTAAGGCATGCAAGCCTCTAGGTACTCAAAAGGGACTCTATTCTATTTCCCAGATAAGGTGCTAATGTCGATGGGGCAAGACTTGTTGAAAGGTGGGCCTTAAGGAATCCCACATCAGTCAACGCGAGTTTGTACAAAAAAATCTGGTAGGACTATAAAGGGAACGAACTCACGGACAAGCAGTGTGGATCAGCATGGCTAGGAAATCAAGGAAATGTAATCATGGAAAGGGAATGAGTTTTATTCAGAAGGAAAACTAGAAGGCAAAAATAAACTGAAAAGGATAAAGGGTTGTATGTGATTCAAAAAAATAGGCGTGCATGAAGTCGTGAAAGATAAGGAAATGGAAGATGGGCTGCAACACAAGGATGGTCTGGGCATTTGGAAAAACAAAGGGAATAATTAGGATGCAAAAGGATTTTTGTGGAGTGGAAAATGTCATGATATGTGCAGTGAAGAATTAGTTCCTTCAAGCGTCCAATGATGCATGTTTCATTGTGATTTCGAAAAATCACTTTGCAGACTCAGAAAAACTTAGCACCATTCCTGCATAAAAATTGTCACCTTTGTGTGCCATATCCATCGATCATTCCTGTATGACGTGACTCAAAAACAAATTAGCTCATTTTCAAGAATTTATGAAATGTCCATTTTTTAAATTATTTTTCAAAGTTACACTAATTGTGGATGAAAAGGGTATCGCATTGTAATGTTGAGCTTTCTGCATAAACTTCTCGTTAACCTACACATAACACCAATCTCATTTCACTTGTTAGTATATGCATCCTAACTTTTTCCCACAAATTCACAAAAAAATACTTTTATCTCCCCCCAACTAGAAATATGGCATGTCCCCATGCAATGTACTGATGGATTGTGCAATACTTTTTCAAAATGTTTTTATTGGTGTGCAGGAAAACTGATTTAAACATTTGAAAAGGTGTTGTAGGGAACAAGGAGTGAGTTTATGAATGAATGAGGGAAAATTTGTTTGTTTTATTATGATTATTATGTTATTATTATTTTTTAAAGAAATGACATGCACTCAAATATTGTCAATTATTTTCGCCTGGAAAGAAGTCGCAAGACAAATTCTGATAATAACCTCATGGTTATTTACTTACTGCGAGGAGCTAAACAACAGTTGTAGTCAGAATGTCTTTAATGAAATAACAGATCAACTAATTCATCTCGAGTAGAACTGAAACAAATGTTTCCTATTAATAAATATACTAATGAGATAAAATCTAGTTACATCACTTAAGATTTCTGCCGGAAGCAAACTCCTACAACCATGATAAATATTGTAAAATCTCATGGTAATCAAACTTCTCGTGACAATAAGTAATGCGTGCTCACACTTACTAACACCATTGAAATATTAGTCTTGCATGGCTCTTGTAAGCGTATCTCATTTCTTATTTGCAGTTCGTACAACCTCTGCTGGTTGCTTTACTATAAGAAATTGAGCACCTTCTTTGCAGGCAACTGTTGCAGCCTTTATCTCATTTTCTTTGTTGATAAACTTGGTTATCTCAGAATTCATCTCATCAGATTTGGATTTCTTCGAAGGCTGCTTAAACGTCTTCCCTTTACGAATTTTTGCAGCCTTTCCATGGCGGTTGGCAGTATCAGACTTCTTGTGACGGCCCTTAAACATATCCACCTTCTGCGTCATCTTTGTTTTCCACCCTTGTCCAGTTCAACACACAACTTTACGCTGAATGGACTAAATTGCAACCAGGGGAAAATTCTGTCGCCCTCGCTGTAATTGGTTCAATGGACTTTACAGTGGAGATGGAAATGGAGACAGTGGAGATGATCTTAAATCTGCTTTTGCACCAAGCGAAGTCTGTGATATTCGTAAGAAAATTGTACCCTGTGCTAGTGTATGCAAGAGGAACCTTTTGGCAGATGTTTCCAAGCTTGTAGAAGCAGTGAGTCATGAAGGAAATACTATTTGTAAGGACAAGGAGGACTGCACAAATGGCTGCCTTAGACGAGCTATAATGAATCGACTTAGGCCTTCTGGATACGACGCTGCAATATGCAAATCAAGATGGGATCATGCCAATGGACATTATTGTTGAAGGATCGATGGGGAAATCTGAGAGACTGATAGTTGATATTGATTTCTGATCACAGTTCCAGATCACCCGATCCACAGGCCATTATGGTGCTGTGGTAAATATGCTTCCAGTTATTTTTGTGGGGAAAGAAGATCGGCTGCAACAGATTGTTGGCATTGTTTGTGATGACGCCTTAAAGAAAGAAGGGTTACACATTCCTCCTTGTATAAGGTTCGAGTACATGAGAGCAAAATGGCTGTCGCCATACAAAAGAACTACGCAAGTCAAAAAGTGGAAGGGGTGTTACAAAGGAGAAAGGACTCCATCAAAGGCGGATTTGAGTGGGGATGCGTTACAAAAACATTTTTTTATTTTTTTATTTTTTTTTTAATTTTTATTATTATTATTTTTATTTTTTTTAATTTTAATTTTAGAAAGAAACAAAGCTTTCTCTTAATGTTTTTTGTTTTTGTTTTTGTTTTTTTTTTTAAATGGACAAGATGAGTTGCATATTAAAAGATGTTTGTGATGAAGCATATTGCAAAACATGAATTTATTCTTGAAACTAGTCTAAATCATCCCTAATTCTTGATCCTCGAGATCGTACAAAGACGTAGGAGGAGAGCATACTTATTCTAGGTAAAAGAAAAAATGAAAATGAAAGCAAATGCTGAAAATGAAATCCTAGCTACTCTATACTAATTAGAATTTACAAATTAGTTACGTGTAGGTAAACTTCCAATGAAGCCATTCACGTAACAGTGACAACAATAGATTCAGTAGCAAGTTTTCAAATGAAAAATGAAAATATTCGAAAGTGAATGAGTCTAGTGGCCGTATCTATAAATCAACTAAATAAAAATAAAAAGATGAATCTAATCTAGTACTTACCTGGAACCATTGTTCGATAAAACTTTGATAAGCACAGTTTCTCTCAATTAGATCATGCTGTAACTCCCGTTCTTCTACTCTGATCTGTTGTTCCTCTTCGTCGATTTCCTGTTCGAATGATTGTTCGCCATCAGATACGCAGGATTCTTCAGATGTTGAAGCTTTGTTTATTTCTTGGGGAGTAGTTGAACTTTCAATTTTTGTCAAGATCTCCTTTTTCAGGGAAGAGGAGATTCCGACTTCTGCAAGGATTTGAGTGAATAGTTCCAAGCTAACACTCATTGTTAAACCATGTTGAAAGAGATTCTAAAAACAAAAAAAAATTAGCACACTAAAAATTGGATTAAAAACAAAAGGACCACAGAAACTATCTTGAATTCAATACTCAATTAAACCCTCTTACAAGGACTGTTCATTAATTGAGTAATCGAATGCTTCAAATACAACCATGAATCATGAATTCATCAAACATTCTTCACAGTTGCGAAAATCAAACACACTTGTAGAAATTGAAATTCACACTTGCATAAATGTGAACACCCTACATGCCCTGACCCATAAGAGGCCGAGCCCGTTACGGTATCTCGAATGCGATGCGTAGGCTTTTCCCCATGTCTTACCGCCTTATCACCTCGGAGTTAGGAACATGTCTAAACACACTTGCATGAAAAATCAAAATAAACTTCAATCCATCGTGCCTCGTCGGCAACGACGCCAAAATGTTGGGTGAAACTATGTTCGTTTAATTCTGTTGTAGTACTTTCCCAACTATTTAATTTGTCAATCCGAGGTCCGTAGACTTATGAGACACATGCACTATATATGTAGGACTGAAGTGGAACTAGTTTAATCTAAATAACTGAAATCAAATTAAACTAGGAAGGCATTGAAACATTAACTATGAAAGTAGGAAATTGCATAAAGGAAAAGCAATGCAACATGTGAAGAAGTGAATGAAAAACAACATATGTGAGCTCACAAAAATAAAACTATCTAAAATTATATTACAAGATTTAAATTACAAATCATGAAAGCATAACAATAAAAGATGAAAAACTAAGAATTCCCATTATTCATTATTCATTCCCCCCCAAAATGAAGAGAGAGCACTCTCTTATATACATGAGGAAGATAACCTTCTCATAATTACATATCCAATATTCTCTCAAGCACTCTCAACTAATTTCCCACTATTACAAGATATGATCCCACAAATCTCTCAAGCATTTTTAACTACTTTCCCATTATTACAAAATATGATCCCACAAATCTCTCAAGCATTTTTAACTACTTTCCAATTATTACAAAATATGATCCCTTTGAATCGTCCATAAATCTCTCACATATCTTGGATAAGATATGCCAACCAAATCCTCCATGCTTTTCTCCTTAGGAATTGGATAAGATATGCCAACCAAATCCTCCATGATTTTCTGCTTAGGAATTGGATAAGATATGTCAACCAAATCCTCCATGATTTTCTCCTTAGGAATAGGCTTGCATAATTATCTCCTTAATATGGTGGAGGAGATATGGATAAGTCTCTTGGAATTAATTCTCCATATATTTCCTACACATCACAAAATTCACATATTCTTGAGATATATAAAAATATGTATATTTTCTAATATTTAGTCATAAATTCACTTATAGTACAAAAATGAATAAAATGGAAAATAAGAAGGTGAAACCCAAATGTATGTATGAAAATGATATGATAAAAGGTTAATGGGATGATGAAATGTAAGGAATAGTGAAGAAAAAGGTGGATGAAAATATGACATTTTTGAGTCCCAACATCCTCCCCAATTGCACTTGTTGCATGTCCTCATGCAACCATGCATGGGTCTCTTTAAAAACATTTGGAATCTTGAACTGTGGCTTTACCTGATGATGTCTTTTGATAATGAATGTTTCCAGGATATGTGAAGGACATGAGTAACAATTTACATTTTCTTATGGTTGGTTCTTGTGTGACAACCATGAATACAAAGAATGTTGGTTCTTGTGTTAACAACATTCATTTCGTTTTCTGTTCTCTTTTCTTCAATAATAATGTAAACACTCATTGGAAATCATAATGTGCATAAGAAATCCCTTTTGTAATATTAATGAAGCATGCTAATATTGCGTATGAAGCAAAGTGCAACAAAGTATCATTGGAAACTAAATGTTGGTGAATGGTAAATGAGAAAAAATGGAGTGATAGTGGTGAAGAAATGGAATCATGGAAGTGAATATGTAGTGAATGTAGTTCTGCCCCCCCTCAACTGAGTTGGTTGCATGTCCTCATGCAAATTGACATGGCTCATGAAAGGAAATGTAGCATGGTGAGGGAATTTTCCAAAATATTCAAGTTAGCATATAAGGAATTGCATGATTAAAGATTAGAAAACAACATACCTCTACTTACCCAAGAATGATGAATTATGCAATAGGAATGTAGCTGCTGCTGCTGCTGGATCAGGAAAATGTGACTGATGTAACTAGATCCTGGGAAATGAAGGAACCTGAACTATTGATGCTGAATCATGGAAAAGATAAATGTTGGAAGTGGAACTGTGGTACTCTCTCATAGATCAGAATGCATGCTGCTATAACTGCTGAGGGAGTCGTGAAAAAGTGTATAGTCTTCACTCGCTACAAACCCAATAGTACAATTCTAATCATGCGAATGAATGTGTCGATGTTGAGCATGAATAGAAATCATTGGATTTCCGGCCATTGATGTATGTCGTTAACCAATGCGAGGCAACTCACCATTGATGTCAATGAGTGCCAAGGTACCGGAGTACATCTTGCGAAGTGCGAATGGATGTGTCGAGGTCGAGCCACTTCCAAGATTTGAAGATCAAGGGACATTGATGTATTCCCATGATTGTCAACGAGAGAACTTGCCATTAATGCATGCAAGCCTCTAGGTAATCAAAAGGGACTCTAGTCTATTTCCCAGATAAGGTGCTAATGTCGATGGGGCAAGAATTGTTGAAAGGTGGGCCTTAAGGAATCCCACATCAGTCAACGCGAGTTTGTACAAAAAAAATTGGTAGGACTATAAAGGGAAAGACCTCACGGACAAGCAGTGGGGTACTCTTATGATAAAATCATCCCGGTCTTGCACCTACCCATAGTTCTTTATTTGTGTCTCATGGATAATTAAACCTTAATGGATGTTCTAACGTACCATTGTATTCACCTTTGATCCATGTCACCTTTAACAACTATTTTCGTTATTTAAAAACAAAACGGTAAATAATAAGATTAAGTATACCTTTGTTGTTTTGGAAAGCATGGGTATTACAATGGGAAGGTTTAGGTCCTATTTCCAATTTTTATGACTAGTAAATATTCTGACTAGTTAGTTGGATGTAATTTTTTAAGAGATCTATATGCACCATATTTCATTGTTTGATATTGCTAACCTTGCATAATCACCCCCCACTCCCCCTACCCTAGAATATGTGGATGGAGAGTAACTCAATTGCTAGCCACAATAGTTGTTGGTAATCCAAAGTGATTTTTTTAGAGTTAAACCTCAGATGGATTAAAACTAGAGACCTACATCTTGAAACAACCCATTTTGTTTATGTATTTGTTCATATCTATTTATAATTGGTAAGCTTGGTTGTGTTAAAAGATACCTCAAACAATAAAGTTCCACTATGTAATGCTAACTACCATGCTGATAGTTATAACTTAGATGCATGGATATAGATGATAAAGAGGCATTATAATTTTAGCTTAACCTGGAGTATTTGATTTGGAAGTGCTTTCTTTAGGATTCGGGAAACATTTCAACTGGCCCAAAGAGTTCCATCACCACAAGTCTCCTGCTTGTGCCAACATGGAATGGTCCTTGAAGGGAAAACCATTGAATGTAAGGGCCTTTTTTTATCTAAATTTCTGCAATAGGAAGTACTCTTCCAGTCATGGATGTTTCTTTTTTTATTTTATAAGGGTCATGAAGAACATTCCCTTTTAAATTTTCTTTTAACCAATACGAAGCATGAAGAACATGTATTGATAATAAAAAAAAATAATAATTTTCTTCTTTCTTTTTTACATGAAATACATATTGATATAGTGATATTTATGAAGACCGAACCTAGTTACAATTCCAACACATGAAACACAAGATTCCTAGAGAGCTTAATGTAATTCTGATCACAATGTATCATTGTTGACCCCATCTACAAATCAAATAGTCCTACAAGCATCTTGCAAAGCCACATTGTCTCATAACTCACCATACTCGCTGCCATGTATTATGCCTTTGCTGAACTGGGTGCCACTGTTTGTTGCTCCATGTTGAACCATGAGATCATGATTGATCCCAAGTTGAAACAACATCTAGATTAATGATCATAATATAATATGTTAGGCGTAATTCCATAACTATCACTGCCTAATGACAGATCAAAGATTGAGAAATAACTATAGATTAATATTGTGACATTCCTATCTCTTTTGCAGATATATGGGTTTTGTGGCAGCAAAGTTTAGTACCTTATTGCACTGCTTTCTCAACCCCATTGCATCATTCCACCATTATTTTGCTACAAAATTTATTTTTCTCTCGTAGAATATTACACCTTGGACATAAGACTCAATCAAGCAGAATAAACAATGACAATTTTACTATTCTAACCAATGATTTAAAACTTGGGGTTTGACATGGAATCTATATTCAACTACCATAATTTTTTCACATTATATTTACTTTGTTATTTTTCTTCTTCCCTGTAGGATATCATAAATGCAATCCTTGCACCTACATGAATTTTAATCATGGTAGGACTACTTTTCATATTAAGTACACTTTTGCAACTTTTATATATCAACTTGTGATTTTTCCCTATCACAATATATTTACTTTTTTATTTTCCTTCTTCCCCAAGGAATATAATAAATACAATTCTTACACCTACATGAATCTAAGAACATCTAGATACATCTTCAAAACAATTTCTAAATTGGGCATGATTATCGTCAAGAGAAATTCAATGGTTCCCTTTATCATTTCCAAAGTGGATGATGGGTGAAACACATTAGGAAAAGAGTGCTAAATTTTATGCTTAAACAAAATATATTTCCTGATAAATGATGCGCATCATGAAACTAATGGAATTATTCCTCTTCATCATAATACCTTGGGTGATATTGTGAGGATTGGATCATTGATGGAATCATGGTGCGCAATAAGAAGGTTAATATTAAAGTACCAAGTACATTGGTCTTTCACAATCTACAAATATACAAACTTAAGAGTTTCAATGGAATGTAGGCCTATAGATGCCCTGCTTGTGAAAGTTTTAATATAAATTTACCGGTTGAATTAATATATGAATAACTGAATAACGATGGGATTTATCCAAAGAAACAAAGGGAAACTATCTATGAATAATACCCACAAATATTTTCCATTGCTAAGTTTGGTTGTGGATAAAGTTGATAGGCTAACCATAGGTTTTGCTTGAACATTCCCAAAACCATATGCATGATCATTGTAAATATCATTCATGTATATTCTACTAATCTACTAATTAAAGTAGAACCTAAATATTTGTTATTATCTCAATTTTGAGATAGTTTGTCTAATTTTAGAAACAAGTGTTGAATATTTGATTTTCCTTAAAAATATGGTTATACAATATCATATGAAGAAATTTATTATTTTCTTCATCCAACTAGGCCTCACTTTCCATCATCCCATAATCTATAGTCAACTTTTTCAACTTTCTTTCTCAACCTTCTATATTTCACTACCATAATTTTGTCACATTATATTCAGTTTGTTATTTTTCTTCTTCCCTCAGCGATATTGTTGGGTGAAACTATGTTCGTTTAATTCTACTGTAGTACTTTCCCAACTATTTAATTTGTCAATCCGAGGTCCGTAGACTTACGAGACACATGCACTATATATGCAGGACATAAGTGGAACTAGTTTAATATAAATTACTGAAATCAAATTAATCTAGGAAGGCATTGAAACATTAACTATGAAAGCATGAAATTGCATAAAGGAAAAGCAATGCAACATGTGAAGAAGTGAATGACAAACTGTAACATATGTGAGCTCACAACAATAAAACTATCTCAAATTATATTACAAGATTTAAATTACAAATCATGAAAGCATAACAATAAAAGATGAAAAACTAAGAATTCCCATTATTGATTATTCATTCCCCCCCAAAAATGAAGAGAGAGCACTCTCTTATATACATGAGGAAGATAACCTTCTCATAATTACATATCCAATATTCTCTCAAGCACTCTCAACTAAGTTTCCATTATTACAAGATATGATCCCACAAATATCTCAATCATTTTAACTACTTTCCCACTATTACAAAATATGATCCCACAAATCTCTCAAGCATTTTTAACTACTTTCCCATTATTACAAAATATGATCCCTTTGAATCCTCCATAAATCTCTCACATATCTTGGATAAGATATGCGAACCAAATCCTCCATGCTTTTCTCCTTCGGAATTAGATAAGATATGCCAACCAAATCCTCCATGATTTTGTCCTTAGGAATTGGATAAGATATGCCAACCAAATCCTCCATGATTTTCTCCTTAAGAATAGGCTTGCATAATTATCTCCTTAATATGGTGGAGGAGATATGGATAAGTCTCTTGGAATTAATTCTCCACTTATTTCCTACACATCACAAAACTCACATATTCTTGAGATATATAAAAATATGTATATTTTCTAATATTTAGTCATAAATTCACTTATACAAAAATGAATAAAATGGAAAATAAGAATGTGAAACCCAAATTTTTGTATAAAAATGATATGATAAAAGGTTAATGGGATGATGAAATGTAAGGAATAGTGAAGAAAAAGGTGGATGAAAATATGACATTTATGAGTCCCAACATCCTCCCCAAATGAACTTGTTGCATGTCCTCATGCAATCATGCATGGGTCTCTTTAAAAACATTAGGCATCTTGAACTTTGCCTTTACCTGATGATGTCTTTTGATAATGAATGTTTCCAGGATATGTGAAAGACACGAGTAACAATTTACATTTTCTTATGGTTGGTTCTTGTGTGACAACCATGAATACAAAGAATGTTGGTTCTTGTGTTAACAACATTCATTTCATTTTCTGTTCTCTTTTCTTCAATAATAATGTAAACACTCACTGGAAATCATAATGTGCATAAGAAATCCCCTTTGTAATATTAATGAAGCATGCTAATATTGCGTATGAAGCAAAGTGCAACAAAGTATCATTGGAAAATAAATGTTGGTGAATGGTAAATGAGAAAAAATGGAGTGATAGTGGTGAAGAAATGGAATCATGGAAGTGAATATGTAGTGAATGTAGTTCTCCCCCCCCTCAACTGAATTGGTTGCATGTCCTCATGCAACTTGACATGGCTCATGAAAGGAAATGTAGCATGGTGAGGGAATTTTCCAAAATATTCAAGTTAGCATATAAGGAATTGCATGATTAAAGATTAGAAAACAACATACCTCTACTTACCCAAGAATGATGAACTATGCAATAGGAATGTAGCTGTTGCTGCTGCTGGATCAGGAAAATGTGACTAATGTTGTCGTAACTAGATCCTAGGAAATGAAGGAATCTGAATTGCTAATGCTGAATCATGGAAAAGATAAACGCTGAAAGTGGAACTGTGGTACTCTCATAGATGAGAATGCATGCTACTGTAACTGTTGAGGGAGTCGTGAAAAAGTGTATAGTCTTCACCCGCTACAAACCCGATGGTACAATTCTAAACATGCGAATGAATGTGTCGATGTTGAGCATGAATAGAAATCATTAGATTACCGGCCATTGATGTATGTCATTAACCAATGCGAGGCAACTCACCATTGATGTCAATGAGTGCCAAGATACCGGAGTACATCTTGCGAAGTGCGAATGGAGGTGTCGAGGTCGAGCCACTTGCAAGATCTGAAGATCAAGGGACATTGATGTATTCCCATGATCGTCAGCGAGAGAGCTTGCCATTAAGGCATGCAAGCCTCTAGGTACTCAAAAGGAACTCTAGTCTATTTCCCAGATGAGGTGCTGATGTCGATGGGGCAAGACTTGTTGAAAGGTGGGCCTTAAGGAATCCCATATCAACTAACGCGAGTTTGTACAAAAAGATTTGGTAAGACTATAAATGGAAAGAACCCACGGACAAGCAGTGTGGATCAGCATGGCTAGGAAATCAAGGCAATGTAATCATGGAAAAGGGATGAGTTTTATTCAAAAGGCAAACTAGAAGGAAAAAATAAACTGGAAAGGATAAAGGGATGTATGCGATTCAGAAAAATAGGCGGGCATGAAGTCGTGAAAGATAAGGAAATGGAAGATGGGCTGCAACACAAGGATGGTTTAGGCGTTTGGAAGGAAAAAGGGGAGTAATCATGACGCAAAAGGATTTTTGTGTAGTGGAAAATGTCATGATATGTGCAGTGAAGAATTAGTTCCTTCAAGCGTCCAATGATGCATGTTTCATTGTGACTGCAAAAATCAGTAGATTGTCTTCAACTCTTAGCACCATTCCTGCATAAAAAATTGTCACCTATGTGTGCCATCTCCATCAATCATTCTTGTATGAAGTGACTCAAAAACAAATTAGCTCATTTTCAAGAATTTATGAAATGTCCATTTTTTTAATTATTTTTTGAAGTTACACTAATTGTGGATGAAAAAGGTGTCGCATTGTAATGTTGAGCTTTCTACATAAGCTTCTCGTTGACCTACACATAACACCAATCTCATTTCACTTGTTAGTATATGCATCCTAATTTTTGCCCATAAATTCACAAAAAAAAAATCCAACATACTTTTATTTCCCCCCAACTAGAAATATTGCATGTCCCCATGCACTGTACTCATTGATTGTGCAATACTTGTTCAAAATGTTTTTATTGGTTTGCAGGAAAATTGATTGAAAACATTTGAAAAGGCATTGTATTTGGTAGGGAACAAGTAGTGAGTTGATGAATGAATGAGGGCAATTTTATTTGATTTTATTTGATTTTTATTTTTTTAATATCATTTGTTAATAAATAACAAATTAAAAAACAAAAGTGGTTAATTTATTATTTATGTCAATTTTGTTGTTTATTGATGAAAAACAAAAATAATCAAAAACCTACCCTAATAAGAAACGACCAAGGGCTTGGAGACGAAAACTACCGGTTGTGTAACTATCCTGCGCAGACCAGAAATCAACTCAATGAGCTTTCGTTGGATAGTCAATCTTGAGGTGATCCAACATAACCTTACCCATTGGTGGCTTGTTCGACCAAGTTTCGTAGAATTCCCCATACTTGTATCCTCAGTACAGAGCGGGATGCTTATCATCAATCAAGGGCGCTGCAGGAGCAACGAAGGAATCCAGGGAAGGGGGATGGAACGTAGGAATGGATATACGCGCAGAGGAAGAGTGGGTTACTGCTCGATGCACAACACTCTAGAATCTCCCAATGCTCACAACCTACACCTGATCTCCCAAATGGATGACGAAGGTGTTTGGTATGGGTTCTACAGTGACTCACGTTCCAGCTTTTAGGACTTGAGCGTAAAGCATCTGGACTCCTTTTTGATAGCGCCTCTGCATTCCTTGCTTCTCGCTTCATTCCCAATGATCTGCTTACACACTTCTTCAGTCAGGTCATATTAGATCACAGATCATGCTACGGTAGTTTGATTACTGGATTTGTGTATATCTCATGACAAGAATGCTTCCTCCAAGAGAAGCGATGGAGAAAAACTCGTAGCCAGAAAGGAAGGGATATTTCTACTAAGCAACAGCATAATCATTCAATCTCAATTTAGGGAGGCAAATCCAGAAATTGCGTGGTTGTTTGATTTTTTTATTTTCGATTTAGGGAAGTCTGCCTTGCAATCCGGATTTGGTGAGTGTGGTCGGTTGAAAGGCCGAGGGCTGCCGCTCCCTCTCGCCGGAGTAGCGGCGCAGTGACGAGATGGGCAGTATGTGAGCAGCCTATGTATAAGGTGAAGGCGGGCTGAACGTATCCAAAAACCGAGATGCACAATCGGTTTCCCAGCTTGAGGGTTTGGAGCATAACGAGAGAGAGGAATCTGGTGTACGGTGGAAAAGCCGAGGAAGACTGATCTGGTTCGGTTCTTTCCTTATTGATTTGTGGTAGAGTATCATTCTGGAGCTACTCAGTCGTGGTAAGCTTCAGATCTTGAAGGGAAGCGTACCCAAGCGGGGGTAGGACTTATCTCGCTACTTTCTCTGTTAAAGCTAAACCAACTACTAATTGGCGTTCAACACTAGAATCAATGAGAACCCTCAGGCCCTAAGTCCCCTGCAACAGATCACCGAAAAGGCAAAGAATGAACTCGGTTTCAGAAGTGTCACAGGGGCGCTATTCCAAAGGCCCACCATGAGACTAGGATGCAAAACTTGAAATTAAGCAATGGGAGGGTGAGGAAAGTCCACCACTTGCAGAACTTTAGAACAAAAGACAAATTCTCAGACTAAGCTTCAAAGGCCCCCCCAAATGCGCATGGATTTATCCCAAAAATCAGAAACTTCAACTGGTGGCTCTCAATTGATTGTTCTTTCTGCCATCGTTTTTTTTTTTTAATACATGATTTTTAATTAGTTTTGTTTTCATGAATTTTTTTTTGTTTGTTTGTTTAAATTTTAAAAAAATGAAATTGTATCCTATCTTAGAAAAATGGTTAGTTCAAAATCATTTTTTTTTTAAGTCTAAAAAAAATGAAATTAACCCTATCTTTACAAAAACAAAAATGGTTAGTTTTTAAATTTAAATTTTTATTTATTATTTATTTTTTATTTATTTATTTATTTATTTTTAGTCAATGAAAAACTAAAATTGAGAAAGAAACTAAACTTTTTTTAACAAATGGACATAATGATTTGCATATTGAAAGATGTTTGTGATGAAGCATATTGCAAAACATGAATTTATTCTTGAAATTAGTCTAAATCATCCCTATTTTCTGATCCTCGAGATCGTACAAAGACGCAGGAGGAGAGCATACTTATTTTAGGTAAAAGCAAAACTGAAAATGAAAGCAAAAACTAAAACTGAAAGCCTACCTACTCTTAACTAATTAGACTTTACCAATTAGTTACGTGTAGTTAAACTTCCAATGAAGCCACTCACGTAGCAGTAACAACACTAGATTCAGTAGCAATTCTTTAAATGATGGATGAAAATATTCAAGAGTGGATGAGTCTAGTTGTTGTAACTGCAAATCAACTAAAAAATAAAAAGATGAATCTAATCTAGTACTTACCTGGAACCATTGTTCGATAAAGCTTTGATAGGTACAGTTTCTCTCACTTAGATCATGTTGTAACTCCTCTTCTTCTACTCCGATCTATTGTTCTTCTTCCTCGATCTCCTGTTCGAATGATTGTTTGCCATCAAATACGCAGGATTCTTCAGATGTTAAATCTTTGTTTATTTCTTGGGGAGTAGTTGAACTTTCAATTTTTGTCAAGATCTCCTTTTCCAGGTAAGAGGAGATTCTGACTTCTGCAAGGATCTGAGTGAGTAGTTCCAAGCTGACACTCATTATAAAACCATGTTGAAATAGATTCTAAAAACAAAAAATCAGCACACTAAAAATTGGATTAAAAACAAAAGGACCACAGAAATAATCTTGAATTTAATACTCAATTAAACCCTCTTATAAGGACTGCTCATTAATTGAGTAATCGAATGCTTCAATTATAACCATGAACCATGAATTCATCAAACATTCTTCACAGTTGCGAAAATCAAACACACCTGCAGAAATTGAAATTCACACTTGCATAAATGTAAACACACCCTACATGCCCTGATCCATAAGAGGTCGAGCCCGTTACGGTATCTCGAATGCAATGCGTAGGCTGTTCCCCACGTCTTACCGCCTTAACACCTCGGAGTTAGGAACATGTCTAAACACACTTGCATAAAAAATCAAACTAAACTTCAATCCATCGTGCCTCCCTGGCAACGGCGCCAAAATGTTGGGTGAAAATATGTTCGTTTAATTCTGTTGTAGTACTTGCCCAACTATTTAATTTGTCAATCCGAGGTCCGTAGACTTACGAGACACATGCACTATATATGTAGGACTGAAGTGGAACTAATTTAATCTAAATTACTGGAATTAAATTAATCTAAGAAGGCATTGAAACATTAACTATGAAAGCAAGAAATTGCATAAAGGAAAAGAAATGCAACATGTGAAGAATTGAATGACAAACAACATATGTGAGCTCACAACAATAAAACTATCTCAAATTATATTATAAGAATCAAATTACAAATCATGAAAGCATAACAATAAAAGATGAAAAACTAAGAATTCTCATTATTCATTCTTCATTCTTCATTATTCAAATGAAGAGAGAGCACTCTCTTATATACATGAGGAAGATAACCTTCTCATAATTACATATCCAATATTCTCTCAAGCACTTTCAACTAATTTCCCATTATTACAAGATATGATCCCACAAATATCTCTAGCATTTTTAACTACTTTCCCATTATTACAAAAGATGATCCCTTTGAATCCTCCATAAATCTCTCACATATCTTGGATAAGATATGCCAACCAAATCCTCCATGATTTTCTCCTTAGGAATTGGATAAGATATGCCAATCAAATCCTCCATGATTTTCTCCTTAGGAATTGGATTAGATATGCCAACCAAATCCTCCATGCTTTTCTCCTTAGGAATAGGCTTGCATAATTATCTCCTTAATATGGTGGAGGAGATATTTCCTACACATCACAAAACTCACATATTCTTGAGATATATATAAAAATATGTATATTTTCTAATATTTAACCATGAATTCACTTGTAATACAAAAATGAATAAAATGGAAAATAAGAAGGTGAAACCCAAATGTATGTATGAAAATGATATGATAAAAGGTTAATGGGATGATGAAATGTAAGGAATAGTGAAGAAAAAGGTGGATGAAAATATGACATTTCTGAGTCCCAACACTAGGGTTGCACAGTTCCGTTAGCAGCATCAGCAGCGTGTTTTTTTACATTGATATTACTCTTCTTAAGTCTATTTTATGAAAACTCTTTAAACTCTATTTTAATGAACATGAGAATAAATCTATTCTATGAAAGTTCAAATGAAAACTTTGTTCTAGAAAGCATTAAAACTTTGTTTCTAAAGAAGCAAATGAATTCTAAACTAAGAGAAAGCATAGACAACTTATTCTATGAAAATGAACTAATGTTTATTCTAATTGAATTGAAATCACATCTAAGTATGAAATTAAACTAAACTGAGATTACTAGTGTGTGTTCAGAGTCTAGAGGCATTCATGTCTATGCATTATCTATAAATCTAAAACTATTTAAAGGTAGAGGAAAAAGAATTAAATGAATAAGTGATGAATCGTAAAAATACCATCATTTAATACCTTCCTTTCCTTCCTTTTATCCATTTTTCATTTATTTTTAACCATGTATTATCCCTTTTTTTATGTTCACATGCAGGATTTATATGTATTTCAATACATTTAGTAGTATTCATGTGATTTTTTATTAACATTAGAAAGAATTAGTATATTATGTATTTAATTTTGACAAGCAACTCATGTGTGGACAAGTTATAATGTTTTGCTTCACATGCTTCGAAATCACGTTCTGCATATTGTTTGCCATAGATTGAAGTCATTTTGTTGGTTACTACAACTACAAGGTTCTCATGTGTTTGAAATAGTCATTGCAAAATCACATGTGTCACAGTTACTACACAATCATAACTTTGTTGCAAAATCAAACCTATAGCAATTTGCTGCAAAATCATTTCAAAATCACACGTGTCACAGTTACTACACAATCATAACATTGTTGCAAAATCAAACCTATAGCAGTTTGCTGCAAAATCGACAACATCTTGCTATGAAATAAAATCTTCATTATATGTTTCACCAAACACATTAAAAAATTCATTATATTTGGATATTCAACCAACGAATGATCGTATGTGACAACATATTATAACATGTGGGCCAAGGATTTTGAATATCATCGGATTGGTTTATGATGGCATCATATTATTCGACCACAAAACCCTTGCCTAAAATTATGGAAAAAACAAACTATCGTGGGCATTCGTTTATGTATATGTCATAGGTTGTTATCCGTCAACCCTATTATTATGTATATTTCAAGTGTTGTTGATATATGTTTTAACCAGAGGCCATATACATTATAACAAAATTTCATATTTAGAATGACCATGTGTATGTTTAGGGGATTTCTTCATCCACTTGGGAATATCTTATCCTCAAGTGGGTTTTTAGTTCAAGAAAGTTTTTCTATAAAATAGAGTGCCTCCTTCACTACAAAAGAGAGATTCTTAGAGAAATTGTCCAACTTATGATGGAATAATATCAAGTTTATTTTCTCATATTTTCATTCTCTAGTTTAGATGTAGAGTGCTTTAGTTTAGTATTATGGGATAGCTTGTTACTTTCTTCTCGAGATAAATTGTTAATGGTAGAATTTTATTCCATTGCATACTTTATTTTTTAATTTTACATTTTGCATATTATTATTTGTACTTGTGTGTGTTGTTCATGAACCAGGGGTTATTGCTTTTGAAGACAATTTGATTAATAAGCTAAATAAAGGACCAGGAATTTTGTCCACTATCTCTCTTGGTGGAAAAGTCCCTAATGTTGTCTTAAATTATCACTTAGTGTTGAATCAAAAGCATCATAGTTTCCTATTTTCCTAGATTAATTTACTTTTGATTTCATGCAAGTGTGTTTCTTATACGCAAGTGTGTTTTACTACTAGGATTTCCTTTTTTGGCAACATAGGTAATTTAGAAATTTGATGAAGATCCTCTTTCTCTTGTATACTACATAGAGTGCCTCGCAAGCTTACTGACCCTGGTTTGACAAAATAATGTGCACAATGTATCTTAAATTCCAATAAAAATAAATAATCTATAAATTAGCAGTTAGTTTTTGCGTCGTTGTCGAGGATGCACTTAAAGAATAGGGATTCTTTGCCTTAGAAATTTGAGAAGATACTAGGAGTAGAAGTGAACGTAGAGAATGCCGACTACCCATTTCAATAACCTACGTCCTCGATATCCTGCATTAGGTCATATAGATGCATGAATTAATTTAAAATATACTTCTCTTTTGTGGCATAGTAAGAGCCACCTATAGTACTAATTTCTTAGAAGGAAACTTGGAATAAGAAGGAAGTATTGATGAGTGAGGATAATACCAAAGGAGGAATCAAGGAGTGGCTACTTCAAGAAGGTATGTTTTATGAAAAATCTTAAGCCTTTTTTTATTTGCATGAACTGAAGAATATCTATTTTCAAATCCTTTAGATTTTTGGAATATAGTATGGAAAATTTCCATGCATAATGAGACACTCCATGGACTCTTCACAGTTCCCATGGTGGTTATGTTGGGTTCTTATTATATCAATTCAATACTCTAGATGATGATGCACTCAATGGACTCTCTACGATTTCCACGGTGGTTATGTAAGGACCTCATCATCTCATACCGCACTTAAACCAAAAAGATATACGTTCATCTTTCATATCTCAATTATAAATCAAATTATTAAATCCAATTCATCATTTATGACGTATTATAAGTAAGAAGAATGTGGGAATAATATAATTGTGCAAAGAAACCCATATTATTAAAATTTGAGAGGAAATTAGGCTGGTAAAAAAATCCTTTACGCATATATGTTTTAGTCTATATCCACAATCATGCCATGAGTGGTTTTATTTTATATATATAATGTTTTAAGCTTTCTTATATGCATATATGTTGTTAGGAACCTCGCAGAGGACTCATCATTATCATTCCTTTCTTTTCATGGCACTTGAGACAGTTGATGAACTCCTCACCCCATTTTGACATGTTTTATGATTAGGGTTGTTGGATTAGAGTGACCTAGTTGTGCTTGACAATCCTGGAAAGTGTCTTGGTTTACTAGCTTTCTCACCCTATGCTTTACCATTTTCCTCTCTATCTGTAATCTAATGACATGATTCTGCAGTCGCATGGATAACTTCTCTTAAACACTATGCCTTTACTATATCCATATAATTTCTGAGTGTCTTTAACCCTTGCTTTATTTTCATTTTACATAAGGGTGGCTCTATGACGAAAGAGATGTTGGAAAAATGAAAGGATAAAAGAATCTAACATGCAAAGAAAATGGAGCTAATCCGGGAGGACATGTATGAGTACGGTATGTCATGAGGGCCCTCCTTAGGGTCTCATTGGAACACCATATCAGTTGGGGTCTAACCATTGTAAGGGCCCTCCTTAGGGTTTTATTGGTACATCTTATCATGTAAAAGACCTATGCTAAAAGCTACTTGGAAATTTTCACAGATATGATCCCATGGTAGCAAACCCATTTTAGTCCGAAAAATAAATAATAATACTAATACTAATACTAATAATAAAGGACTAAAATGGCACCTCTATCTCAACTCGAAAGCTTATTCATGATGATGTACAAATACACATGGAATTACCCTTAACCTAACCTTTTAGCCCTTTATCATTATCGATTTGACCATCTTCACTTTCCAGTGATAGATAAGCCCTTTTTCCACCTAATTAGATGACCATTTATGGTGACATGTACCCCATATTTTGAGGACGAATTTGACCCATCGGGAAGCACAGCTACAAAGGGATGATAAGGATTTTCCTTGGGTGGTATCTTTTGATTATTGTATGCATATTTGAAAGCTTATATGATTTATATAATGATGTAAAACCAGTTTGTGGCATGTTAATTTTGCTTGTGACCCAAGAAGATCAGAGGCACCCTAACCCTTGTACACTCTTTGAGTAGTCATTATACATATGAGACAACATTCACCTCAGATTTTTGATAATTCTAGAGTAGTCAATTCATTTAGATTGATATTATAATTACATTGACAACTCATTGGAAATAATTGATCTAATGTTTAAAAGGTAGGTTCGTAATCAAATGTTTGTATAAGCTTGAGGATGAGTTTTATGTAGATTGGATTTTGGAGTTGATGTAACCATAGTTATTTTATTGATGAAATTAAACCAGGAAACGTAACCTACAGAAATAACCCTATGAATATACTTCAATTTGACTTTGGAATCACTCTAATTAGACATCAGATGGAAAATTTATCATCAAATTACTGCCAGGTAGTCTAGGTGGCCACCACTCCCTCGCAGGTAACAATGAAAAATGTTTTTCAATAAGCCCTTCAAGAAATTTATGTTATATGCATTACTTGTAATCATTTTTATTTTTAATGGAGAAACAAAGTCCTCATAGCTTTTTTCCTTTGTAATCTCACCATGTGTTGCAAAAAAATTGTTAGTTTTACAGGTTAAAGCTGGACCATGGATGTCAATCTAAGAATAAGTGATTTCCAAGGACAAAAAATCATGAAACAGAGCATTCTAGCATGCTATGTTGATTCCTCAAATGAACCATGTTGGAATATAAAGTTCCTATGGATGTGTTGCAGAATTGTTCCAAATATTGACCTATAAGGACATTGAATAAAGTTTTGGATGAATATATTACAAGGAAAATGGAGAATTGATTAAATACTAGTGTTGCAAACTTGAGCTCCATTCCTACATAAATGGATACATTGATGCACAATCCCTTTCAAGACAATCTGAAGCACTATAGTATGCCCATATATCTTCCCAATTCAAATCATCGTTGAATTTTTCTTTTTCCTTTGTGGTTAAATCTAAAAGCCTTAGAATATCATTCGTGTAACCACTATGATCATGTCACAACTTTAGCCTAATTATTTCCCCCATACAACCTCCATAAATTCCTGCTTCACCCACTCTTAATCCACCTAATAAATTAACCTGGTTCACTTACAATGCTAAGTTACACTTTCAGTTTCATTAGTGTTTGAACAAAGAGAGCTTGCTACTACCAACACATCAGAAGTTTCTTATGCTACTTTCCTATTATTTATCTTGTCCCTACTGTTATAGACATTTTTGGGCACTTCAACCCCAATCACAAATGTCCATAAACTGAGGGCTCTTAAGTCCCTAAAAGGGTTGCTTCACTGCCTAAAGGAACAAGGTC
>APFE030885492.1:83313-114255 GCA_000404065.3 Pinus taeda
GACACTTGCCACTCCATTTTCGACCAGGGATGAGTAAGATATCTTCATTCTCCAAGTGGAAGCAGGAACTATCATAGAAATGACACTAATCAAGATCCCAAAAGATGACTCACCTCTCTATAATCATCTATATATGGATCCCTCTTCACAGATATCCAGAGGCTGGAATTTTGTGACTTATAGAGAAGCGTTGTTAGTATTCTGGTGTACATTCACAGGGTTAGGTGATTTTTCTTTGCTTGAGGTGAAGAAGGGCTTCTTAGCTGGAGGATGATGTTGGGTCAGAGCTGCTCATGGTTGTAATCCTCTTGCTACTTTTTATTTGAATAAAGCTATTCTTGTTTCCTTCCATATCCTGGTGTACTTGTTTATATGGTTAATGTACATCTGATCCTACATTATTTATGAATTTAGATCTTTGTTTCTTGCATAGTATTTTGTTGTTGTGACTCTACAGGTCCTTTTGAAGCTGAGAAGACAAAGAGTGAGCGGAAAAACTCTATCAAGAAGGAGAGGGAATCGAGCGCAAGACTCAGATTGGCCCTCTTGGTTCTCCTCTCATCTATTTTCATAAAAGGAATCAATAGTAGACTTTGATTGTTTGTTTCTAAGATAGCCACCCATCTTAGTGGGAATAGCAGCATCCGTATGGACACTATTCCCATATAACACCTACATCTTCATTGAGCTTCAAATCTTGCGGTATGTTTCTACTCTGAGTAATACTTCACAGATCCCTCAATGTTACAGAGGAAAAAGAAAATAACAAGTTCTGAGGATGACATTGATGTTGTTACATAATAACCAATACCTATCAACTACATAAGGATCGTCCTTGGTATAATTTTCAGGGATGCTTACTCTATGCCTTAAGAACCTGTGAAGCACCTACGTAGAAGCTACCACAAAATATTATACACATTGTAAAATTCATAGGTAGGTATAAGTATTCTTATTCTTTCCTTTTGTTTATTGAAGTCATTGAATACTTTATATTTGTATCTAAAATCACTTGATCCTTTTTCCTCTTCTACTTCCATACCATTTTATCTCTTTCCGAGCACGAAAAAAGTCTTGAGCTTGGGGGAGAGGGGAGGAAATCTTCACCTTTAACATTCGTGACCACTTCTTATCCTTTTTATATCATCCCCATCATCGTTTAATCTGAGCCTTCCATATCTCCTCTTGTAGAGTGGTTCATGGAATCTCATATCAAGCATAGACACACAACATAAATCATCGAGTGTAAGATATTCGGAAACCTAATTCGCAACAAAAGAAGAATTCATGACTTGACCCATGCTTGGAGGTAGAGACCACATTAAGTGGTATGCATTGAAAAGAATGAAGCTTCATTAAGTATCCTTGCATATTGGTTGATATAGAGGTACAAGGTTGCATGAGGACATGCAATATATTCAGTTTGGGGTAGATGATGAGTCGTAAAATTACCATCATTTGACACCTTCTGTAACATCCTCCTCACCATCTACCCAAGTAACCAGCCAACCAGGTTAAACATGTGACAAAGAATTACTATGATATGATTCAAATCCCTATTTATTAGTTAAGGAACTGGAACCAATAGAACACAGACAAATTGACCTTCTACACCTGCAACAAAACACCCAGAAGCCACCCACCCATCCAAGTGACCATCCCCTCATACAACCTCACATTTTATTGCATTAAAGCCTCAGTCGCTCACTTGACATGGGCATGCATGCGACTGGGACCCTCCTGTCGCTCCCACAACAAGCCATGTGTGTGACTGGCGAATTTTTGAGGTAGTTTTGTGCCAGCGATTCTAGATTTTGTGCCACCTTTTCAGGGCTAGAACTTAGGCCACTGCCCACAACTCCATGAAACTTCTAGAAATTAAAAGTAACATCAAAACAATGATACAAATGCAAATACTTGAACAAGGTCTTGATTGGACCCATACTAGCCATGACAGGAATTTCATCAAACATGTCACAAATATGCATTCTCTAAGTTTAAACAACATATATGAGCATAGGGGCCTCATACTTATCTGAGAATCACTAAGAGGCATTGATGACCCATCGGAATAACTTAATTACCATTTATTAAGCCATATATTCATTGTAAATTCAATGATTAACCCAAACATGATGAGAGCCATACATTTTCACTGTCATAAAACTCATTCATAACCAACATAACATATAAACAAGTATATTTACCCATAAAATACCAGGGAGAAAGAGAGCTATTATTTATGAATTCTAAGGTCAATCAGGTTCAGGACTTTCACATTCCACCTGACCATATATTGGGTGAGCCAAATATCTCTTCAGTCAATCAACCCATGCCATATTCCAAGCACGAATGCGGGATTTCATAGAACAAATACATCAAAATGAAGCCAAGGCTTCCAAAGGCCAAACCACCTCAACCCTCAACCAGTGATTCCACCTCATGGTCAAATAACACTATCCATCACCAGATTGGTCTCTACCCAAGTTTTCCAGGGCTCTAGAGTGTTTGTTCCAACCAACGCACCAAGACTAGTAACTCGACCCACAGTTATTGTCAGGATCCAGAGCGTTTGTCCAACCAAGGCTCTAAGACTAGTAACTCAACTCACCAAGGGCTCCAAAACGTTTTTCCAACCAAGGCTCCAGGACTAATAACTGAACCCAAGTTGTTACAGGGCTCCAGAGCATTTGTACATCAAAGGCTCCAGGAACTAATAACTCAACCCACAGCTAAAGGAACATGAGAACCGACTAGAAAACAAAAGGGAAAGACTCCCACAACACCATGGTTATCCAGGAAATGGTAAGGCTAGGAAAAACCACTATCAATCCAGGAAATCCTCCATGCCAATGACAAATCATGAGCAAGAAACCACATGCATATTCCATTCATGCCAAAACTAGTAAGGAAATCATACATGCACCTCAGTACCTGCAAGAAAAATTTGTTGTAGTTGTTGATTCTAATGTCTTCTTGCGCTTTCCTGCTTTTCCTTTGCCTTCTTGCTCCAAATCCCAAGTATGCCACACTCTTCCAAGAGTGATCCAAGAAAACTCTATGTCCAAGAGTATGAGAGAGAGAGAGAAACGAGAGCTCCAAAAGTGAACTGATCAAAATCCATGAACTGATCCTCATAATAATTTTTATTAATGAGGCCTCTATTTTCTTCAATTTTCCATTATTTTCCTTTATTTTCCTCCTCACATGTAACTTGTGACCTTTCACCTTCCTTTTCTCCTAATTTCGATTATTTTCATAAATAAATTCCACTTTGCCTTTCCAAAGCCTTTGCCAATTTCCATAGCCATAATAAACCAAATGAACACCCGCAATAGGTTGTTTTTCCCAACATTCATCTTGGAATACATATCCCGTGACTATGGTTACTATTTTTCCTTTATTAAATTTTATTACGTTGATTTTTTACCATGGTTGTCACTGATCCCTCCCCCTTAGGGAAACACCGCCCTTGGTGTTCAATGACACCTACAATCAACAAAACTGCTGAAAGCAAAAAATATTTCCCATGGAGCTTTATAACTTAGCTCATTGTAGTATTTATAATGATCAACCTACCGAGAAGAAAACCAACATGAAAATTCTAATGACATGACACCCATACTGCTTATTGGAGCTTTATAACACAACTCGTGGCAATATTAACATCCATATACATATGTACATATACCAAAACATCACACCAACACATTTACCAAAACATTCACTCAACTAGCGAATAGAGAAGGATACATAGCCCGCATGTGATCTGCCATCTTCCATGTATATTCATCAAGCCCAAAGTGCTTCCGCTGCACTTTAACCTACTCAATTTTGGTTCTGGAGCATGAGTATCTTTCTCTGCAATATACACTGAGGTTCTAGATGGAATTCTCCTTCTGGCTCCACCTACAATACAAACCATTCAATCACATGATCATCATCTTTAACTTACTTTTTAAGAAATGACATATGGAAAACATCATGGAATTTCACTGTCGGAGGCAGTGCAAGTCGATAGGCTACTGGTCCAATCCTTTCAAGAATCTTGAAAGGTCCACAAAACCGAGGCGCCATCTTGGTACATGATCCAATCTACAAGGAGCTCTTCCATAGCTTGATGCGTAAATACACCTGTTCCCCAACCTAAAACTCCTTAAACAACTTGTTTCGATCTGCATAGATTTTCTGCATGTCCTATGCTACCTTTAGATTCTTCTTGATTACCTACA
Source organism: Pinus taeda (assembly GCA_000404065.3). Classification (NCBI taxonomy): domain Eukaryota; kingdom Viridiplantae; phylum Streptophyta; class Pinopsida; order Pinales; family Pinaceae; genus Pinus; species Pinus taeda. Next base: position 87,546 of record APFE030885492.1, read on the forward strand.
TTTCCTATTCCATTTTTGCTAACATGTCTGGTCCAATCAATACCGTTTTCATTGGGTCACTCCAACTAATGGGAGTATTACAACTCTACCCATACAGTGGCTCAAACAAACTCATCCTCAGCGATTCCTGGTAACCATTATTGTAAGTGAAGTCAACCAATGGAAGGTACTTCACCTATCTCCTCTGTTGATGCATCACATACATCCTCAACATGTCCTCTAATATCATGTTGACCCTCTCTCTTTGTCCATCTATTTGCAGATGATAAGTTTTATTGAATGACAACTCTATACCTAAACCTACAAACAACTCCTTCCAAAACTTGGAAGTGAACGTTTACATCCCTATCTGACACAATCTTCTTCGAAACACCATGCAATGTGACCACATATCTGATGAACACCTGTGCCACATCACTAGATGAATAGGTATATTTCACTGGAATGAAGTGTTCTACCTTAGTCAACATGTCCACCATAACCATGATGGAATCATGTTGTCTAGGTGTTCTCTGAAAACCTGTGATGAAGTCCATGGAAATGATCTCCCATTTCCACTCTGGAATCGAGATTGGTTGTAGTAACCCACATGGATGCTTACACTTTGCCTTTATTTGTTGACAATCCAAGCATCTCGCCACAAGCTCTGCCACTTCTTTCTTCAAGTTTGTCCAGTAGTAGAACTTATCCACCGTTGTCAATGTCTTCTGATATACCAGGTGACTTGAATATGATTTCACATGAAACTCTCTCAAGGTAAGCTTTATGAGCTTTCTCTCATCCGGCACACATATCCTATCCCTAAATCTGATCAAGCCATCTGTTGTGAGACGATAGTCCACATCCTATCCACCTGTACATGCACCTGTATCTATACCTGTATTTGTGCCTATACTTGTACCTATACTCTATTGTAACATGTTCCTAAGCGCCATGTACTTGTTATCCCACTGACCTGCTTGTAATATATGACCCTGTAAATCTATCCCATAAGAACTCATAGTTTTTATGTGGTTTACCTGTATCTGCATGCTAAGAGCATCTACAACCTTGTTCTCTTTACCTTTAATGTATCTGATCTCAAAGCCAAACTCACTGATCATGGCCAACAATCTAACTTGCCTAACATTCAGATTTGGTTGGTCAAATAGGTACCTCAACCCACTATGATCACTAATCAATACAAACCTTCTACCAAGAAGATAGTGCCTCCACATCTTTAACGCATGGATGATCGTTGCCAACTAAAAATCATGTGTTGGGTAATTCTTCTCGTGCTCATGTAGTTTTCGTGACTCATAGAATACTACTTGTCCATCCTACATAAGAAATCCACGAAGTCCTCTTTTGCAAGCATCTGTGCATACCACAAATTCTTTGTTCGGATCTGCAACCTTTAGCACTGGATCATGTGTCATTAATTGTTTCAACTTCCCAAAACTTGCTGCACATTCCTCTATCCATTCAAACTTCTTACCTTTCCTTTGCAATGATGTGATGGGATATGCAATCCGTGAGAAGTTCCCGATGAACCTCCTGTAATAACCTGCTAACCCCATAAATGATCTTACCTCGTCCACATTATTAGGAGATTCCCACTCCATGATATCCCTTATCTTCTCTGGATCTACTGCTATGCCTTCCTTGGAAACCACATGTCCCAAGTAATGTACCTCTATCTAAAAGAAACTACATTTTCTATGCTTAACATACAACTGATGCTCTTTTAGAAATCTCAATACTACTGCTAAATGTTCGGCATGTTCTTCATCATTTTTAGCATATATCAAGATGTCATCAATGAACATAGTAACAAACTTGTTGAGAAAAGGACACAACACACTATTCATCAAGCACATAAAAGTAGTTGGAGCATTAGTCAAACTGAAAGGAACTACAACAAACTCATAATGTTCATACCTAGTGTTGGGCTACTAATTTGTCATTATTATCACTTCTTAACATCTATTTCTACTATTCTTTTATCATATTATTTACCATAATTTATTATATAATTCCATTTCATAATTATTTATGCTCTTGTGGATAAGTAATATTTTTTCTCCTTTATTTTTAGTAAAATGATTATTATTATGCATGATTTTGCCAATGATGGATTATTGATGAATTTTTTATAACATCTCTCACAATTATAGCCTCCAAGATCTCTTCTAGATTGCAAATTTGATCTTCAACTCATAATCAAATATTCAAACTCAGAAATTCGTTGGGATAAAACGTGACAGTTTTGCATCAGACGTTTAAAGGAGAATCTTAAAAATCTGAGACAAAGGTTTTGTGAAGAACGGACCAAATTAGTTTCTTAAAGATAATTTCTCTTAAATTCAATCTGGATTGAGAGAAATGAAAGGTTCTTCAAAGGCCATATTTGCAGATTTTCTTTTTTGGCTGTTTTCCAAATTGTCTCAATTATAATAACCAAATTTGACTTGTTCCCGTAGAATCATGACGGAAAGATCTCTCAGATCTCATATTTCTTATGGAGATTTTGTAATCAATATAAATTGTATGGGAAATCATTTTGTAATCAGTTTTTTGTAAACTTCTCTTTGTTGTTTGTATATTTAAAAGACACAAATCAGAGAAAAAAGGGAGATAACGCATATAGGGAACAAATCAGATATTGAAGGTTTTCCTTGGAGAATGTAACAACAGACTTCTATATTTTCCTTTTGATTAATGCAACCTTGATCTTCTGAGTATTATCTAGCCTTCGATCATTTTTCCACAGCCATGATCGGAGAGTTGGGCCCACTCTCTTTATCAGGTGCTATTGGATTAGTGGTGTGTGTAGATTTATTTCTGTTGTGATTATTTCTATCGTTGTAATGGTTCATTAAGTTTGTGTTGTTGTGAATCCTAGTTTGTTGTTACTCTAATTGTTTTTATTGTTATTTCTTGTTGTTACACATTGTTGATTGAATGCTCAATGTTGGGTAGGGAAACTGTGGTCTGCATAGACTTTGCACGGTAGCCTTGAAATAACAAGACGAGCCCCAAATTGGCAATTAATGTGTGGAAGGGTGAACTCTATAATTCATATCTGAACACCAACACCTAGTCCGAAAATTTGTCTTGTAAATGTCACCTTCCTTGATGCGTACTTGATGATATATGGATCTCATATCAATCTTCGAGAACATTGCTGCTCCCTTCAACTGATTGAAGAAATCATCAATCCTCGGTAATGGATACATGTTCTTGATGGTCACCTTATTCAACTGGATGTAATAAATGCACAACCAGAGAGTACCATCCTTCTTCTTCACAAACAATATTGGTGTGCCCCATTGTGATGCACTTGGCCTAATGTATCCATTGTCAAGCATTTCCTTCAATTGCAAATTCATCTCTACCAATTCTAGAGTGCTCATCTTGTATGGTGCTTTTGATGTTGGTGCTTCCCCTTGTACCGACTCAATGGAAAAATCCACTTCCCTATGAGGCAGAAATGCTAAAATATTTACGGGAAAGACATCCTAAAACTGTTGTAAAACTAGGTACCTGCTCAAAACATCTGCATCCTCAACTTCCTTACCTTTTTCACTAGAAATATGTACCACAAATAACATACACCCTTTCCTATGACTACACTTTTCCTGCATAGTTGTCACCATCCTCACTGATGTTGCCTTCTTCTTACCCTGTAAGACTCTTTGTTCTCCATTATCATCCAAACACTCAATGGATTTTTCATAACAATCCACCTTGGTCCTATGAAGATACAACCCATCCAGGCCCAACAACATACTATATGATCCCAACGAAAATACAATCAAATGTGATGATGTAGGAAGATCTTACCCAATGATGAACTTGCTTCTTTGAACCTATTACCAGCTGCATTAACCAAGACTCTGCATGCACTTATTTATTCAAATCACACTTATCCACCAGGTCAGGATTAACATAACTATAATTAGATCCAGGATCAATCAAAATAGAAACAACTTGATCACAAATATTACCGTCCATATCGATAATAGACACTTGGTGATCTACCTACTTGTTATCCAACACTGCATAGATCCTAGGAATACTTTGTCCAACATCCCCAATCATCTGCTCCTCTTGGGCATTGTAAATCTGCAGTCTACCACCCTGATGTTGTCGATAACCTCTTTGATGATGATCTTTTCCACAATTCCAACACCGTACGAGCTTCCTATCATCACCCTTGTTCTGCTCAGACAGAAATTTCTGTCCTCTATCAGATGCATTGAACTTCTTGTGTGGCGTTGCATTCTCTTTGTTACTTGTGTCTTGAGGCTTTGCCCGTTTCTTGTCCAATTTCCCTTTATTCTTATAATAACCTTTCCAGTTTGGTTTAGTCTCATATTTGCACTTTGATTTCTCGTAACAATGCTTTAGCTTCCGGATGGCCTCCTCCAATGATTTAGGCTCATGAAACTCAATCATATCCTTAAATGTTATCGACAACCCACCAGTGAATCCCTGAATCTTGGCCTTCTCCTCCTTGAGGTAAGCCACATATCTCAACAACTCCATAAATCTACTAATGTACTCCTCATTAGTCATGGATCCCATCTTTAGATCATAAAACTCTTTTTCCATGTCATCATAGTACCTCTATAATAGGTACTTCTTCCTGAATAGCCTCTCGAATTCAGTCCAACTCAACTCCTCCTCATAAATATCTCTGACGTTCTTTACATCTTCCCACCACATATATGATTTACCTTTAAGACTGAATGTAGCTATTCTAGCCTTCATGTTCTCTCAGTAATCATGTATCATGAATAACTTATTCATTCCAAGCAACCAAGCCTCTACATCCTGTGATTTCTTCGTTTCCCCATCAAATTTAGTTTTCTTTTCTTTCTTGAACTCATCCAGAAAATATCCCCTATCACTCCTCTTGTAAGGATGATAATGATGATGACCATGATACTTGTCAGAATTAGAACTAGAATAGTACATGTGCCCATCACCACTCCTGTCTAGAGTATCCAAAAGCATGCCATCCCTGATCGTGTCACCTCTATATGACATGTTACCACTGTGAGATCTCCTAGCATATGCCCCATTAGTCCTATCCTCCAGTCCATAACTGATCTGAAGTGGTCCTTTCCTCTACAATTCTGACAGACTTTGAAGAATTACTGCATTGACTTCTTCTTGTTTCTCTTATGCCTGCATGATTCTATCATTATCTGCATTACAACTACTTATTTCTTCCTTCAAAACCCTCAATGTGTCTGCTACATTAGAAGAGTGCCCAACACCACGCTGCTCATCTGATTCATAGGGAGAATCTTTGTAATCTACCATCTTGTTAGTCATCTTTGATCTCTTCTTCCTGCAAGGTATATTATGTCGGCTAAACCAAATCATAAGCAAACCAACGTACCTTAGTATAGTTCGGAGAGGATATCTCGTCTGCAAGACCCACCATATTAGCGCATATATATATATATATAGATATATAATATATATATAATATATATATATATATCAACATTTAATCATCATTTCAATCATTATCGAGTCATTAATGCATGACCATACCAGCCACATATTATGACCTCATGCATGGAAACTATAACCACATCAATGTATGCATAACGATATAGAAGCACTGGCTGGTCCCGATTTAAACAGGAATGCAACAAAATACAAATATAACCATAAATACAAACATGAACAGAAATAACACTTCATTTCATTAATATCAAACACTGAAATATGCTTACAAACATAATGGAAATAAGGCTAGCTCGAGCGATGGTAGCTTATCTCTGAGAAGAGATGTGGTGGCTACATGCCTCTGAACTGTGTTAAAATGAGGCTCAAAGGCCTATTTATTATTGAGAAACAATAGAAAACCCTAAATATCCAAAAACCTAACCCTAGGAGATGAAGTGCCAAAACTGTGGGCCTTGTTTGGGTAAATTAGTACATCAACTTCCCGGGGTCGTAACTTTGGCATACGATATTTGTTTGGCTATCATAATACCTTGTTTCGAAGATCTCAAAGAGAAGGCCAAAAGAAAATTAGCAAGCTAAGTTGGGACATTTTTGGTCCCTCCTTTTTCCCTAAAAAGTCATTTAGGGCCTTAAAATGACTCCGGAAGTTTAGGACTCGAAAAACTGCCAAAAATAGTAAATTGTGCTACAATTAAGGAATCTGAAAAACTAAAAGAGACAGTGTTGGGGGTCCAAGTGGAATAGTTGGGTGGCCACCAATATCCACCTGGATCATTCCTCCCCCCTTAGGAAGCAATGATCCCCATTGCATTGAGTGCCTCCACGAGATGAGGAAATTTCTGTTGAACCTGGTCTCTGGTGAGATGTTCTGCAATCTCTGATGTGTCCAATAATGGTGGGAAGCATGGTTGAGGGCAGTGTAAGCCAAGGAATGGAGGAATGTTGTGCTCCAAAGCATTGTTTCCCAAAACCTTGGTAATGGTGTAAGGACCATACTAGAGTGGTATGAGTTTCCGATGGGCTATTGTAAGGCGTTCTTTCTGCAAATGCAACCAGACTTTGTCTCCCAACTAAAACTTGTGCGGAACTCGATGTTGATGATGTCACTGCTTGTACTTGGCATTTTCCAAAATGGAGCGACGATATATCAGCCCATTGGGTAGAGGTGCTCTAGGAGTCAAATCGAACGAATGCTTGACCTGACATTGCGATGGTACCCCTGTGTGTGAGGAGAAGATGTCCCTGTATTCTTTCACGACCATATCCACCTGCTTCTGTTGAATGGAGGAACCCTTCCCGGGGGCCATGGATGTGGCTACGATCTTCCCCTTACTTTGAGAGTGAACCAGAAAGAAAATAAATTTCTTGGTCTAGGAGATGATTTTACTGCATTTTTTTGCAGAGATCAAATAGGTGGTAGTAGGTGGCTCTACCTTTGGTATCCTGTATAATGTATTACCCAAATAAATAATCATAGTGAGGGGTCTAGACTCATATACAACATGTCGCTTCCACAAGTATGGTTTTCCCAATAATACATCACAAACATCAAGAGGAGCAACATCACGCAATACCTCATATGTGAAGGGTTTGATGCCATAGGGAAGGCAACACTGCTAGTTGACTCGGAGATCTCTTCCTTGGTGAAGCCACCCAATGTTCTATAGCTGCGGGTGTGGTATTGTCAGTAGGCCCAACCGCTTCATGACCTTTGCTAAAATGAGGTTCTTTTGGCTGCCACTATCAACAATGAATTGCAATGACGAACCCTACACCCACATTTGTGAGTGGAAAAGATGCTCCCCCTCCTCTGGATCGTCAAGCTCATTCTTCTGGATCTTGGCGATGGTAAGAGTGGCATTGGGATCTGTATCAATAATCTACTTCCCTTTGTCATTCCTCTTGTCAGGTTCTGACTTAGGGTCGGAACATGCATCTGATTTTGAAGCCTTCAACTCGGCCACCAGCGACTGCTTGGTCCGACACTCACTTGCGTTGCGAGTGGGGCTCTTATGGAACTCAAACCACTTTCCTGTGTCCTTCTTTGACTTTGTGGTGGTGTTATTTTCTTGCAGCTTTGACGGGTTGTCTTCAGTCACCCCGCCTTAGCTTTCTCCTTTGTTCTTCGGATTCGCAGATCCAAAGTCTTGCTTCTTTTGTTTAAACTTCTGCTCAACCTTGACATCGTATCAGTATGTCGTGCCAAGCGAGGAGATGTCCAAGAACTCCATCTCATCCTATATGTACTTGTGTAGGCAGCCGCCATATTTTGGTACCAAATATCACCCTAAATCCTTGATACCCAACTTTGTGCAAAAGGTATGAAAAATATTGGTAAACTTTGGCACGTCTTGGTCCCTTCGTTGCCACAGCATGGTCCACTTTATGTATTTATCCTCATGGCTTCCGACAAGGTAGTACTGCTCCTTGATGGCATCCCAGAATGAATTCCAAGTGGGTGCGGCTGAAAACAATGAGGTCGTACTTTCATCCTTCTACTCGCAGTAGGTTTCCCACTAGCCCTTAACGAGGGGGGCGGCTTTGAGAATTGCAAAAGTGACCTTTTCCCGGCTGTAAAGAACATGAACATAAAAATATCCTTCTAGCATATTTAACCATTTATCTACAACATCCGCATCTATCTGACCCTCAAATATGGGAATGTCAAAATTAACTTGTACCTTAAAGGGTGTGGCGCTTCCAGAGTAGCTGCTGGAAGTCAATGCATCACCCGGGTAGCCGCTGAAGGATCTGGGCAAAGTTGTCCATCATAGCATTCCTTTGTCGCTCGAGGGCTTCTTCGAGCAATATTTGATAGGATCTCCTACCCCATCATATTTCTTTTCATCTTCCATGGAAGGTTGTCAGGATTTGTGAGGCTGATCTTGCAAAGGTTCAACCAAATTGAGCCCTAACTCCTTATATCCCAACCTCATTGGGGACATGCAAAGAAAAACAGAGAAAGAGCAGACCGCTCTGATACCACTGATCCGATTTAAATAGGAGCGCAACAAAATACAGATATAACCAAATACAAAGATGTAGCAGAAATAACACTTCATTTCATTAATATCAAACACTGAAATATGCTTACAAATAGAATGGAAATAAGGCTAGCTTGGGTGATGGTAGCTTATCTCTGGGAAGAGATGTGGTGGCTACATGCCTCTGAACTATGTTACAATGAGGCTCAAAGGCCTATTTATTATTGAGAAACAATGGAAACCCCTAAACATCCAAAAACCTAACCCTAGGAGATGATGCGCCAAAACTGTCTGTTTGGGTAAATTGGTACATCAACTTCCCAGGGTCATAACTTTGGCATACGATCTCCGTTTGGCTACCATAATACCTCGTTTCGAAGATCTCAAAGAGAAGGCCAAAAGAAAATAGATTAGTTTTCTAAAATGTTTCTGGTCCCTCCGTTATTCCTAAAAACGTCGTTTAGGGCCTCAAAATGGCTTCGGAAGTTCAGGACCCAAAAAACTTCCAAAAATAGTAAAATGTACTACAATTAAGGAAAATGAAAAACTGAAAGAGACAGCGTTGGGGATCTAAGTGGAATAGGAGGGTGGCCACCAATATCCACCTGGATCACTGGCATGCATAACCAATGCATAACTGACATACACTCTCGGCAACCACATACAACCACAACACCGTCAACTTTCATATGTCGACACTACTACAATCATGACCAACACCATGCATATGCAACAAGAAGATAGACCACAAGAATAAGGAGCACATATGCAACTGACATGTACATATGACAACACCTTCATACAAAGGGAATGAAAACCAAACATCACCCAAGGAGAATGGAACCATGCTCTGATACCACTCTATAACACCCTCTTCCAACATCTACCCATGTAACCGGCCAACCAGGGTAAACATGTGACGAAGGGTTACTATGATATGATTCAACTCCCTATGTATCAGTTAAAGAAGTGGAACTGATAGAACATAGATAACCTGACCTTCTACACCTGCAACAGAACTCCCATGAGCCACCCACCCATCTAGGTGACCAGCCCTTGAGACAAACTGACTTTTCGCTACATTAAAGCCTCAGTCACTCCCTTGACATGGGCACGCATGTGACTTAGACCCTTCAGTCACTCCCGCAGCAAGGCATGCATGCGACTGGGGAATTTCCCAGTTAGTTATGTGCCAGCGACTCTGGATACTGTGCCGCTTTTTCAGGGCCAAGACTTAGGCCACTACCAAAAACTCCATGAAACTTCCAGAAATGAAAAGTAACATCAGAACAATGATACAAATGCAAATACTTGAACAAGGACTTGACTGTACCCCTACTAGCCATGACTGGTGTTTCGTCAAACATGTCACAAATATGGATTATACAGGTTTAAAAAATAGATCTAAGCATAGGGGTCTCATACTTATCTGAGAATCACTAAGAAGCATTGATGCCCCATCACAATAACTACATTACCATCTATTAAGCCATATATTCATTGTACATTCAGTGATTAACCCAAATATGATGTCATCCACACATTTTCACTGTCATAAAACTCATTCATAACCAGAATATAACCAACAAAAATATCAAGGATATAATAGCCATATAAGCCACATATAAACAAGTATATTTACCCATAAAATACCAAGAAGAAAAAGAGCTCTTATTAATAAATTCAAATGCCAACCAAGTTTGGGACTTCCATGTTCAACCTAACCATAGATTGGTTGAGCCAAATCTCTCTTCAGCGAATCACCCCCATGCCATATTCCAAGCATGAATGTGGGATCTCATAGAACAAATCCATCAAAACCAAACCATGGCTTCCAGAGGCCAAACCGCCTCAACCCTCAACTAGTGATTCCACCTCATGGTCAGACATCAGTATCAATCACCATATTGGTCTCCACCTAGGTTGTCCAGGGCTCTAGAGTGTTTGTTCCAACCAAGGCTCCAAGACTAGTAACTCAACCCACCAAGGGCTCTAGAGCATTTGTCCAAGCAAGGCTCCAAGACTAATAACTCAACCAAAACTGTTACAAGGCTCTAGAGTGTTTGTCTGACCAAGGCCCTGGGAACTAATAACTCAACCCGCAACCAAAGGAACATGAGACCAACAAGAAAACAAAAGGGAAAGACTCCCACAACACCATGGCTATCCAGGGAATGACAAGGTTAGGAAAAACCACTATCAATCCAGGTGATCCTCCATGTCAATGACAGATCATGACCAAGGAACAACATGCATATGCCATGCATGCCAAAAATAGTAAGGAAATCATACATGCAACTCTGTACCTACAAAAAAAATCCATTATAATTGTTGATCCCGATGTCCTCTTGCAGTTTACTATGTTTCCTTTGCCTTCTTGCTCCAAATACTCCTCCTAGAGTGCTCCAAGAAAACTCTAAGTGTCCAAGAGTATGAGAGAGAGAGAAAAATGAGAGCTCCAAAACTGAACTAATCAAAAGTCATGAACTAATCCTCATAAGCCTTTTTATTAATGAGGCCTCTATTTTCTTCAATTTTCCATTATTTTCCTTTATTTTCCTCCTCACATGAAACCTGTGACCTTTCACCTTCCTTTTCTCCTAATTTCCATTATTTTCATAAATAAATGTCATTTCCTTTGCCAATTTCCATAGCCATAATAAACCAAATAAACACCAACATTAGGATGTTTTTCCCAACATTCAGCTTGGAATATGTGTCTTGTGACCATGGTTATTATTTTGCCTATATTAACTTTTATTACATGGATTTTTTACTAGGGCTGTTACACCTTTCTTTCCTTCCTTTTATCCATTTTTAATTTACTTTTAACTAGGTATTATCCCTTTTTTATGCTCACATGCAAGATTTAGGCTCAAGATGTTTTTCAACACATTTATTAGTATTTATGTGATTTCTCGTTAACATTAGAAGGAATTAATATATTATGTATTTACCTTTGAAGCGACAACTCATGTGAGGACAAGTTATAGGGTTTTTGCTTCACATGCTTCGAAATAATGTTTGCCATAAATCATGATCGTTGCACATCATTTGCCATAGATTGAAGTCATTTTGTTAGTTACTACAACTACATGGTTCTCATGTGTTTAAAACAGTTGCTGCGAAATCAAAACTCTGCTGCAAAATCAGACATGTAACAGTTGCTACAAAATTAGAACTCTGCTGCAAAATCATAATTGTAGTGGTTTATTGTGAAATCAGTAACAAATTGCTACAAAATCGGATATGTATTATATGTTCCACCAAACACATTAACAGATTCATTATATTTGGAGATTCGCCCAACGAATGATCGTATGTGGCAACATATTATAACACGTGGGCCAAGGAGTTTGAATATCATCATATTGGTTTGTAATGGCATCATATTATTCCACCACGTAACCTCTGCCTAAAATTACAGAACAAACAAACCAACATGGGTTGTCGTTTATGTATATGGCATGGGTTGTTATCCATCAAGCATATTATTATGTATATTTCAAACGTCGTTGATATATGTTTTAACCATATGCCATATACATTATAACAAATTTTCATATTTAGAATGACCATGTGTATGTTTAGGGGATTGTTCAATCCACTTGGGAATATCTTATCCTCAAGTGGGCTTTTAGTTCAAGAAAGTTTTTGTATAAAATAGAGTGCCTCCTCCACCACAAAAGAGAGACTCTTAGAGAAATTGTCCATCTTATGATGGAATAATATCAAGTTTCTTTTCTCATATTTTCATTCTCGAGTTTAGATGTAGAGTGACTTAGTTTAGTATCATGGGATAGCTTGTTACTTTGTTCTCAAGAGAAATGGTTAATGGTAGCATTTTATTCCATTGCATACTTTCTTTTATGTAATTTTACTTTTTGCATATTATTTTTTGTACTGTGTGTGTTGTTCATGAATAGATAATCATAGAATAGTTGTTGCTTTTGAATACAAGTTGATTGATAAGCTAAATAAAGGACTGGGAGTGTCATCCACTATCTCTCTTGGTGGAAAAGGCCCTAACTATGTCGTAGCTTCTCACTTAGTGTTGAATCAAAATCATCATAGTTTCTTGTTTTCCTAGATTAATTTACTTTTGATTTCATCCAAGTGTGTTTCTTCTATGCAAGTGTGTTTTACTACTAGGGTTTCCTTTTTTTTGCAACATAGGTCATTTATAAATTTGGTGAAGATCATCTTTCTTGTGTATACTGCATAGAGTGCCTCGCTATCTTACTGACCTTGGTTTGACAAAATAAAATGCACAGTGTATCTCAAATTCCAATTAAAATAAATAACATATAAATACACCATCTAGAAGCAACTAAATAAATGTTTTTGTTTTTTTCATATTTTATTCAAGCGCTTGATCAACAAAAGAACAAGAATGAAATGATCATAAAGGAGCATATGAATACAGTGTGCATAAAAAAAAGCATCTAATCAAAATACTTGAAATAAACCTTATAGAAAATAAATATAAAAGAAACTAGACTATCTTGCAGAAATGAAACATAATGAAAATTAGAATACACACGTACTCATAAGGGGGACCTCCTGAAACACGTGAGCGATGGAAAACTTAGGAAATTATTAATCAAACACCAGATCTCATCATAAAGGCATAATCATATCAAAGGATTGTATTAATTGAACAATGTATGAACTTTAACAATGCAATGATAACATTTGACATATGAGAAACCTTTAAGATTCAACACTTAACACTTCTGATTCACTTCTTAGAGAATCATTTTATAGAGTTTTTAAACAATTACTGATGAGAAAATTAATGTTAAAGGCTAACTTCTACATATCAACATCTTAGACTTCAAATTCTATTAAGACTCTTACTCACAAGGTTTGTTATTTGTGAAGTGAATCATGCGAGAAATACATCAACTTTATTCAAATTCTTTGTGATCTTGCTTTCTTGATAAGGAGTCGGCCTTATTTGATACCCTGTTTTGATGCCTAGTGCGCCATGTCACTATTTTATTGTGATCTTGACTTTGAGATCGTAGCCAACTAGGATTCTTTTGTTTGCTCCCAGTCGGTGGAAATCCATATAGGTAATATTTGTCATATTGCCATGTGCTCTGGTTGATCTATCTCCCATGGGACCTATTTGAACCTTGAATCTAACTGCATAATGTTAGTGAGGCTGAAAAAAGTGTCAAATTCCATAACTCATGCATATTCAATCAAATTACAAAGAAAAATATATAGAATTGAGAGCACAATTGGACCTTTACCTTATTATGTGGCTTTGATGGATTTTTATTTCAAAATGGTGGTGTAGTGGTATAAATATAAGTGGAAATTAAGTAAAATGGAAGTTAACAAACTATAAAAAAATATGAAATTCATGTGGCCCAACATTCCCCCACGCTTAGGAATTTGCATGTCTACATGCACTTGTTGGTAGCAAAACTTCAAATTTGTAGTAGCATTGATCTTCAAAGAACTATTTTAGAGGCTTGGATTAAGATGTCCAAGTTACTTTGAACTCCCTTCTTTTGCATGGCAACTACCCATCTAAGTTTCTTCACCAACATTTTGGCCTTTAATGGTTTCACTTTCTATTGGAGAAACTTGTTAGCCTTCTTCAATTTCAAATTCTTTTGATACCAATGGTACCTTTGTTTAATCATTTTATCATTCTTCTCCTTAAGCAATTTATTTTATCCTTACACATTAATTTCTAACAGTTAAAGTTCAATTATCTCCTCTTTTAATGACTTAATAATTTCTTGCTCCATATGAAAAGGAATGTTATCATCTTGTATAGGACTAATGTATATTGGAATATCATCATTATAATTTTACTCAAAAGAAGTATTTACCTTTTCCTAGTGTGCTCCTTTCTTCAATGATTCAAAATAATCATATGCCCACTATTGATTAACATCTATTTATAGAATTTTTTCTTTTGGGGTTGGTGGCATTGGTGATTCTAAGTCTTGAAGGTCTACAGTTTTTTATGAAGATATTTTATCTTTCTTTAACATATTTCTTATGATTCTTCAACTCTTCCTTCCATGCTCTGGCTCATAAACATTTTACCTCTAAGTATTTCGCCTTTCTAGCTTGGGTGGAACCATGGTATTCGACTTCTGTTCTTTCATTGTTATGGCTAGTTTTGACACTTATTCCTTTTGTTTTTTAATTCTATGTTTCTTCTTAGATCTTGCTCTTATTGGCTTCACTGGAATATCTGGAAAATTTGAACCCTTTTCCAGCTCAACTGTATCTGGACTCTCTTTTGATGGACTTTCTGGTGCATCGAACTACTGTGCTCCTTTAGTATGGATGTCCCTTGTTTCTACTTATTCATTTTCAATCTCTTCTACTGGAGTTTCTTTATTCCTTACATTTTATTCTTGAGGGATAAAGTTTGGAGGAACACTACTTCTTCTTTTCCTTGTTTTTGGGATTATTTCGTCATCTAAGATTTAAGCAAAGTGATTTCTTACTAAAAAGTCTCTCTAAATGTCACTTCAGGCCTTCAATTATGCTTCTACAATAATATTTACCAATCCATTGTGATAAAGAGCTTTGTCAACATTTCTCATGTTTCTTTGAATATTAAAGGCCATCTTCCTTAAACTACTCAGCAGAAAATATAGCATATTTAATTCTTTTCCTTTTATGAAATGCATCAACAATTGGGCATGATACACAAAATGACCCCATATCTACCTTCACACGTGAGAAAATATTGCATAACGAATAACAAATTATACCATTTTATTTTGAATGCAAAACTTGGAATACCTTTTTTAAATGTTGAGACGTACATTTCTATATTTTGCAAAAAACATTTCCATGATTTGCCTTTTAATTTATGGCATTTGAACTAGTTTTCACCAACTCTTGGGAGCTTTGTATCTTCTACTAGGAAATATTTTGTCATTTTCAACCTCAAGTCCATAAAATTCCCTTGCAAATGCTCTTGTCACCTTTATCTCATAACCTTCAAACTTCCCAAATAATTTCAACCATCCAACTTTCTGTAATTGTTTCCTGCCCTTTGGATAAGCATCCAAGAATTTTACTCCCTTAAGTTCATAATAGATTATGACTCCCATAGTTGTAAGGAGAGCTTTGCCACAGGGTCACACTTTAATAATTGTTACAAAGGATGATGAGATATGGATGAAATGGTTTGGTGAAATGAACGAGGAGGATGACAAATAGTAATGGAGAAAGAGTTATAATGAAACAATGTAGTGGTAGTGAAATAAGACTCCCTTATTCATGTAATAATTACCTATTGATCGCTTAATAGATCTCTTGATTTGTGTGATAGGCTTGTGATTTGGTATTCTCCAAATAGGATAAGGAGTTTGTCTTGGGTATTATAGAGTGGAGGGTGAAATATGGAATTATTTAAGCCATCATTAGGATTTGAGGCTTCTCATAAGCCTAGATTAAGCTTTTATTGAAAATAATGGTAAATTTGTCCATGTATGCATCTCAATCCCTATAGTTAAACTTTAGTAAATTAACCAATTATGCATGATATTACCTTTTAGATTACCTCACTTTTTTTCCTTTGAAATTGATTTGCTTGCATGTCCAAAGCTACGAAATGCTTCACTGGCTACGAAATGTTATCAGTCTTAAAGATTTGCTTCAAATTGTTCCAGGATACCTATTATTGTTGATGTCAATGATGTTGATGATGTTGATTATGTTGATGAGATTTAATTAAAATAGAAACAAAGTCATCAAAATGATTAGTTTGACCTCAAAAAAATTTATTTGCAAGGGGAAATTCAAGTTGTCAAGAGCCGTGGTTTTCAACTAGGATTTCTTGCACTATGCCACCAATGTTAGTTTTCATAACTATAAATTTTCATTTTATTTTTAGAAAATAAATCAAACATATTTTGGTAGTAGAGGAGAATAATCCTCTTTTTCTACCAATTTCAAATCAAAACTTTCTTGCAGAATTTGAACAAATTCTTCTCTTGTTAAGGTCTTGTGATGGAGTTTTAATATATGCCCATTAATAAGAAAAGTGATTCCTTCTTCATGAATGGTATTAATATTTACTGCCCCATTGTCAAAAACAATTTATATCTCATAAGGGCCTAACCAATGTGTTTGGAATTTCCCCTGAAAATATTTAAACTTGGAATCAAAGAGAATGGCCCAATCACCTAGTTTGAACTTTTTGACCTTGATAAACTTGTCATGCTATCTTTTCCTTTGTTGTTGAATTATGCTTGTTCTTTGAATGGCATATTGCCTAATCTCATCCAATTCATTTAGATGTGCCAATCTTTTCTTTTGAGCTTTAGAGAGATCTAGCCCCAATTTTGTTGTTGTCTTGTATGTATCCACTTGGAATCCAATAGGAAGTATAACTTGCTTTCCATAAACAATCTCATAAGGAATATGTCTAGTGGTATTATTCCATATGGTCTGGTATGCCCATATTGCTTCTAGAAGTTTATCTTCTCAATTTTTTCTATGTCGATGCACAATCTTGGTCAGTATGGTTTCAAGAACTTTATTTTTGGATTCCACTTTTTCATTAGATTGTGGATGATATGGAGTGGATTTGTGATGTCCGATATTGTATTACTACATGATATTTTGCACTAGCTTGGATGTAAATTGCACAACCTAATTTGTCACAAATTCTCTTGGTACACCAAAACAAGTGAAAATGTCCTAAAAAGGAAATGTAACAACAACATTTTCAGTAACAAAATTTAGTGGCTTAACCTCTACCCATTTAGTAACACAATCAGTGTGAACAAGTATGTACATGTTTTTCTTGGATGGAGGATTTATGGCTCAACAAAATCTAGTGCCCATTTCTCAAAAGGCTCTATTAGTAATTGTGGTTATAGAGGCATCTCATCAGATTGAATAGGTTTCCCCATCCTTTGACAATTATCTCATCTTTTGATATATTCTTTGGCATCCTTGAAAAGAGAAGGCCCATAATATTCCAAAAGAAGTAATTTGTATGCAATTCATCTGTCAGCATAATGTCCTCCACAAGGTTCATCATGATATGCTTTAAGTATCTCAAGTACCTCATCTTCTCGAACACATCTTCTAATGATCAAATCAACTCCTATTTAGTGTAGTTCTCCTTATATCCAAGAATAAGGTGCACTGGATTTGACGACTCCTTGTCTTTGTTTTGTTGATAGACAAGGAGGAAACTTTCTTGTAGCCAAATAATTAGAAATATATGCAAACTAAGGAGTTTTAGTACATATTGCAAAAGGATATTCATTTGGAAATTTATCTACCACAAGAATATTAGTGCTATAATTTTGCATCTTGGAAAGGAAATCAACAACTTTGTTTTGCTTTCCTAGCCTGTCTAAAATGCTACTATTAAATTCCTACAGTAGTAAAATTCATCTAGTAATCCTACCATTAGTTATTGGTTTACTTATAGGAAATATAATGGCAGAATGATCAATATGAATAAAATGTTCATACTGAGTGATGTAGTGTCTACACTAGTTGATAACATGAACAACTACTAAGGACTCATTTTTTGTGACTGTATAATTCAACTTTACTTGTGTAATACATAGCATAAGGGGTTAATTCTTTTTGTCCTAACACAACCCCTAAATTTATATCTAAGGCATCAATAGAAATATGAAATTGAAGGGACCAATTTGGCCCTCTTAGAATAGGTCCCTCAAAGGTCTTATGTTTCAACAATTCAAAATCTTTTTGACAATCATAATCCGAGTCCACAATCTTTGGTGAGAAATTTTAATAGTGGTGAAGCAAGTTTTATGAATTTTTTCTATAAACCTTCTATTTATAAATCCAAGAAAACTTTGAACATCCTTTTGACATGTCGGCACTGAAATTTTGGAGATGATTTCAAACTTTGATGAATCTACTTTGACTCCAGAAACTGAAATATGATGACCCAAAACAATTCTTGCATTAAACATCATGAATCATTTTTCATTACTTAAGTAAAGATTAGCTTATTTACATCTAACAAGGACTTTTTCCAGTTTTTCCAAATCTTATTAAAAAGTATTCCCATAAACAATAAAATCATCCATATACACTTCTACACAATCATGTATCAATTCAAAAAAGATACCTAATATTGCTCTATGAAATGTAGTAGGTGAATTACAAAAGCCAAAGGGAAGTACCCTATAAGTATACATACCCCATGGATATGTAAAAATTGCCTTATCTTGATCGTCACATGCAATTTGAATCTGATTGTATCCATTGAAAACATCAAGAAAAGAGAAAAAATTATTCCCTGCTAGTGTATCTAAAACTTGATCAATGAATGGTAATGGGAAATGATATTTTAGATTTGCTTTATTAGATTCACTATAATTTATGCACACTCTCCACTTTCCATTTTTCTTTGGCCCAAGGGTGAAACCCACTGGTTATCTGAAATTGGGTAAATAAAATTCACATTGAGCAATTTCTACAACTCTTCTCTAACAATCTCGCCCATACTAGGATTCATCCTTCTCTAAGGTTGTCTTACAGGTTTGACATTATCTTGTATATAGATGTGATGCATGCATGTATTTGGATTTATTCCTTTCATGATTATATATTCCAATGCAAATGCAGAGGAATGTTTTTGCAACATCTTAATAAGTCATTCTTTTTTAAATTCCTCAAGGTTTTTATTGATATTTAATATTTTTCTTGCATTAATCTCTATAAGATAATTACCAAAATTTTCCATTGAGTTTAATGATAGTTTGGATTGTCGAGATAAAAAGTCTTCAATACTACAATTTTCTTGAAAACTTTGATCTAACATATGCGTACAGTAGTTTTTTGACAATATGGAGAAAAATCATGATTATTCAGTAGATTCATTAACTAATTTTCCTCATCACTTTGTGGGATAGTTAAAATTGGTTGAATATTTTCATAATCATCATCATCATCTTCAATCTATTCTTCATTCTCTATTTCATTTATTTTTGTTGTTGGTGGATATAATGTGTAATTTTTAGTTGAATTTCCATAAAAATAAACATGTCACTAGACCTACAACTAATAAATGCATCAATCGTGACTAACCATCACCTACCAAGTATCAATGGATGACCTCCTATATTAGTCCTTGGAGTTAGAATCATCAAATCGATTGGATACTCCCATTAATATAGGGATACTAATACATCCTCTAATATACTCTCTCATTTAATAGCATACATCTCTGTTAATTGCAATATAGTAGGAGTATATTGAAGATTAGTTAATTTTAATTCATCCATAGTACTCTTTGTCATGACATTTATAGATGCACCTAAGTCAATCAATGTATTCGATATTTCAACATTATTGATGTGAATCTTCACAATGGGACTTCCTGGATCTAAGTATTTTTGAATTGTAGACTTTCCCATCATAATTTCTACAATTTTTCCTATAAGTTGCACTTTTTGTATTTCTTTTCTTTTTCTTCCAAGTTTCTTAATAAACAACTCCTTATTGTTTTTGAAAAAAAAGGAATTTCCTTTATTGCTTGAAGCAAAGGGATTTTAATGCAAACATTTTTCAAGACATCTAACATATTATAATCTAGTAAAATAATTTTCTTCTCTACACCTTTATAAATTTGCAATCTCTTCAGAAAAAGGAGGATTCCGTAAGGATATAGAGGGTTGCTCAGCTAGAGGAGTTGTAGGAGTTGGTATTATTTCATTGTCATCTTTTTGTTTAGGAATTTCTTCCTTTTGAGGAGTTTCCTCCTTTTCAAGAGTTTTATCCTCTTTGTATTCTTGAATGACAATAGGAGGTGTTTTCTTTTGTAAAAATCTCCCAGATCTAAGATGAACATCATTTAAATCTAGAGGAGCTTGATCCTTATTTAAACAGGAACACAACAAATTACAGAGATAACCATGAACACTGAGATGCAACAGAAATAATACTTCATTTCATTAATGTAAAATGCTGAAATATGCTTACAAACAGAAATGGAAATAAACCAGCTAGGGCGATGGTAGCTTATCTTTGAGAAGAGATGTGGCGGCTACATTCCTCTGAACTGTGTTACAATGAGGATCAAAGGCCTATTTATTGTTGACAAACAATGGAAAACCCTTCACATCCCAAAACCTAACCCTAGAAGATGAAACGCCAAATTGTGGGCCCCGTTTGGGTAAATTGGTACATCAATTTCCCGGGGTCATCACTTTGGCGCCCGATCTCGATTTGACGTGTACAATAGCTCGTTAGAAAGATCTATTCGAGAAATATAACTTTGGGAATAGAAACATTAGTCCATGGACCCATGTTGCTCCCATATTTCCAAAAAAAAGTCATTTAGGGCCTCAAAATGGCTCCAGAATTTCAGGACCCGAAAAACTGCGAAAAATAGTAGATTGTGCTACAATTACGAAAATAGAAAAACTGAGAGAGATAGTTGTGGGGATCCAAATGGGATAGGTGGGTGGCCACCAACATCCACCTGGATCATTCCTCCCTCCTTAGGAAGCAATGGTCCCCATTACATTGAGTTCCTCCATCTGCTGAACTTGGTCCCTGGTGAGCTGTTCTGCAATCTCGGATGTGTCCAGTAATGGTGGGAAGCATGGTCGAGGGCAGTACACATTGAACAGTCGGTGAAATCGAAGGAATGGGGGAATGTTATGCTTCAAAGCATTGTTTCCCCTAGACTTGGTACTGGTGTAAGGAACATGTCGAAGTGGTCTGAGTTTCTGATGGGCTCTTGTAAGACGTTCTTTATGCAGATGCAACTAGACTTTGTTGCCCACCTGAAGCTTATGTGGTACCCCTATGGGTGAGGAGAAGTTTTTCCTATGTTTTTTCATGACCGTATCCCTTTGCTACTGCTACTGTGTGGGAACCCTTCACCGGGGTCATGGATGTGGTGACGATCTTCCACTTACTTTGGGAGCGAACCAGATAGAAAATGAATTTCCTAGTCTGGGAGATGAGCTTGCTGCCTTTCTTAGCAGTGATCAAAGAAGTGGTGGTAGGTGGGGCTACCTCTAGTATCCTGTATAATGAATTATTCATAGAAACAATGACAGCGTGAGGCCTTGACTCATACACAACATGTCGCCTCCACAAGTATGGCTGGCCTAATAATACATCACAAACATCAAGAGGTGTAACATCAGATAATACCTCGCCTGTGAAGGGCTTGATGTTGTAGGGAAGGTGGCACTACTGGCGAACTTTGAGATCTCATCCTTCATGAAGCCACCTGATACTGTATGGCTACGAGTGTGGTGTAGTCGGTAGGCCCAACCACTTCACAACCTCTGCTTAAATGAGGTTCTTTTGGCTACCACTGTCGACAATGAATTATAGCGGCGAACCCTTCACCCACATCTGTGAGTGGAAAAGACACTCCCCCTTCTCTGGGTCTTTGGACTCATTCTTTTGGATCCTGGCGGTGGCAACAATGACGTTGGGCTCTGCATCAATGATCTGCTTCCCTTTTCCATTCCCCTTGTCGGGTTCTGACTCAGGGTCAGAACATGCATCTGATTTGGAAGCCTTCAACTTGGTCACCAGCGACTGCTTGGTCTGACACTCACTTGTGTTATGAGTGGGACTCTTGTGGAACTCACAACACTTTCCTATGTCCTTCTTCAACTTCATGGTGTTGTTATTTTCTTACAGCTTCGATGGGTTGTCTTGGGTCACCCAGCCTTGGCTTTGTCCTTTGGTCTTCGGATTTGCAGATCCGAAGTCCCACTTCTTCTGTTTCAACTTTTGCTCAATTTTGACAGTGTATCGGTATGCTGTGCCAAGCGAGGAGATGTTCAGGAACTCCATCTCTTCCTGGATGTATCTGTGTAGGCAGCCACAATATTTGAGTACCAAATGCAGCTCAGAGTCCTTGATACCCAACTGTGTGCGAAGGGTATGAAAAATGTTTGTGAACTTCGGTACATTTTGGTCCCTTCTCTGTCGCAGTGTGGTCCATTTGATGTATTTGTATTCATAGCTTTTGACAGGGTAGTACTGCTCCTTGACGGCATCCCTGAATGAATCCCAAGTGGGTGGGGCTGAAAATAGTGAGCCCGTACTTCCATTCCTCTGCTCGTAATCGGTTTCCCACCAGTCCTTGACGTGGGGGGCTGCTTTGAGAAGAGCGAAAATAATCTTTTCCCAACTGGAAAAATCATGAACAGAAAAATAACCCTCTAGCAGATTTAACCATTTATCAACGACATCTGCATCTATCTGACCCTCGAATATGGGGATTTCAAAATTAACTTGTACCTTAAATGATGTGGCATTTCTAGAGTAGCTGTTGGAAGCCAATGTGTTGCCCCTAAGTAGCCGCTAAAGGATCTGCGAAAAACTGTCCATCATCGCATTCCATTGTCGCTCGAGGGCTTCTTCGAGCAAGATTTTGATAGGATCTCCTACCACCTCATCTTTATTCTCATCCGCAATGGGAAGTCATCGGGATTTGCGAGGCTGGTCTTGCAAAGGTTCGACCAGTTCAAGCCCTAACTCCTTATATCCCGACCTCGTTGGGGACATGCAAAGAAAAACAGAGAAAAAAAGCAGACCGCTCTGATACCACTGATCCAAATTTAAACAGGAACGCAAAAAATTACAAAGATAACCATAAACATAAGATGCAGCAGAAATAATACTTCATTTCATTAATGTAAAATGTTGAAATATGCTTACAAACAGAAATGGAAATAAACAGCTAGGGCGATGGTAGCTTATCTTTGAGAAGAGATGTGGCAGCTACATGCCTCTGAACTGTGTTACAATGAGGCTCAAAGGCCTATTTATTGTTGAGAACAATGGAAAACCCTTCACATCCCAAAACCTAACCCTAGAAGATGAAACGCCAAATTGTGGGCCCCGTTTGGGTAAATTGGTACATCAATTTCCCGAGGTCGTAACTTTGGCACCCTATCTCCGTTTGATGCGTACAATAGCTCGTTAGAAAGATCTATTCGAGAACTATAACTTTTGGAAGAGCAACATTGGTCCATGGACCTATGTTGCTCCCAGATTTCAAAAAAAACGTCATTTAGGGCCTCAAAATGGCTCCGGAAGTTCAGGACCCGAAAAACTGCTAAAAATAGTAAATTGTGCTACAATTACGAAAACAGAAAAACTGAAAGAGACAACCATGGGGGTCCAAATGGGATAGGTGGGTGGCCACCAACATCCACCTAGTTTAGAGCTATCATGTAATTTTGAAAATTTTGGACTTCGACACTGTAAATGGGTTGTTGAGGTGCTTTATTGTTGGGATTGGGGTGTGGTTGTGCATGTAATTGATTTGGAATTTGAGAAATGAAGTACATGGTAATGGAAGGGTTTGACTTGTAGTCAACTGAGGATGGATTTGAGATTGAGGAGGTTGTGGATATTGAGGTGGAGAATTATATTGAGTTTGATATTAAGGATATTATTGAAAATATTAAGGCTATTAGGGATTTCTACCATAGGAACCTTTCCATCCTTGTGACCAAGATGAATTTTTAGTTTGGGGTGGCCAATTTTTCCAAGATAAGGGTGTGTTCCAATTATTCAGTGTATAATATTGAAATTTTCATTAGGATCTTGTGCCATACCTGGTTGGTGATGCTGCCAAGGTCTTCTAGGAGCAACATAACAAAGTTGTTCTGCAGTTTGAGTTGTTTTAGCTTCCTCTTGGTAAACAACTTTTAATCTTGGTATTGAAGGGAAATACTTTGTAGCATGATTCTCTCCACAAAGAACACAAATTTCAATATTTTCAAGAGGACATTTTTCTAATGCACGTTTGTGTGTACGCCTAGGACAAAATATAGACAAAGCAACGTTTTTAGCTTTTTTCTTGTTTTTCATTCTTAGCATATCCATTTTCTCACTAATATTACCAAGAATACCAATTTTAAAGTTATCAAGAAAATTACCAAGTACTGCTTGACTTACTGTTCCCATTGCGGATTTACTTATCCTTGTCATAACTGGATCTCTAAGACTTCTACCATATTTTGTCTTTCCTCTTGAGATATGTTTGTACAGTTCACAAATCTCTTCAAATGATAGTTGAGACACATCTCCTTTACCCATCAAGTTAAGAATATCAATCCATTCATCCCTTATATCTCTAAGTAAGAGTGTTTTTAATATATCAAGTCCTAAATTATGCAATTTGGCTCTTTTAATGTTATATGAAAATCTTTCTACTAAATCCTCAAGGCTTTCATCTTCATTTTGAGTCATTTTAAAAACTCCTTCTCTAAGGTCATGATGTATACAATAATCCTTATATTTCTCTAAGAATAATATTTTCATGTCATCCCATGTCCTTATAGGATTAGTTCCTAAACCCATAAACTAGTTGAGAGCCCCATCTTTCAATGTGGCTAGAAACAATTCAATTTTTGAGCATTAAGTAAATATTCATGTCAGGCTCCTATAATACTAGTGATTCCCCCATTACTATCGTCATTGTATCCCTTATTGTTATTGTTGTGCCCTCATTGTCCCCAAATTGTTATTATTGTGCCCCATAGAATCCTACTATTGTTATTTTTGTGCCCTTATATTATTATGGTTAGGTCGGTTTTGGTTATATTGTGACCCCTTAGACTCCTATATATAGAAAGGAGGTTTTGTCATTTTTATCATCCAAGAATTGTTCATTTGTGTAATGTAAAGGAGGTTTCCCCCTCAAAGAGGTTGAATTTTAAGTCGTTGATCTATCTTTTCTATCTTTTTGTGAGCTAGTTTCATAACATTTGGTATTAGAGCTTGGATTCTAGGGTTTCGCTGCTCCAAACAAGTCATGGTGGAATTTTCGCTATAACTTTTTTCTGCGATGTTTCAGAAGCAAAAAAAAAAACCCATTTGAGCCGAAGTATCTTTGAACCACGGGTCTGAATTTTAGATCTTGTCTCACTATATTTTCGGAGATATGATCCAAGGAATTTAGGGTCTTGTAGGATCCTGAATTATAACTCAAACAAGTGACTGGGGAAAATCGTCATAACGTTTTTTCTGAGCATTAGATTGAAATTTCGTAAGAAGTTACAGAAAGAGGATGGACGATAGTTATTTGTGTATCAGTTTCAAATCCTTAGGGCAAAACAGTGACACGTGGAACTTCGTACAAGATTGCTCTACTGAAGCAGTCTATAATTAGGTCATAGTGGGAGATTTGGCATAACTCTTCATTGGAGAATCCAATCTTGATCAGACTTGTTGGGTTAGAAATAGTACTCAAAGGGTTAACGCAGAAAGAAACTTCAGACCTTGGAGATCCAAAATTACAAAAATACAATAGATTCAATATCGAGCTCCTACAAAGTGAAAAAAGGTGTGTAGTTTTTTTTAATTTTTGCATAAGTTTGGTTTGAAAAAATAGTTTGAAGGAATTCAAAGGGCACAATGAAGCATTATTATTAGTAAGACCAAGTGCAACAAATTTCACTTGCACAAAAAGTAACAGAAGCTAGATGGTTGGTTTAAAGAAATATGTAGAAGCTAAGATGTATGGCGTGGAAGCTAAGATGGATGGTTTAAAGAAAGGTGTAGAAGCTAAGATGAATGACGTGGAAGCTAAGAAGGATGGTATGGAAGCTAAGATGGATGATTTAAAGAAAGACGTGGAAGCTAAGATGGAAGATTTGAAGACATATTTGACAAAGTTTCTACAAGAAATGCTTACTAATGGCGAAAGGGTAGTAAATGAAACTCATGATGAGAACAAAATAAATGTTAATCATGATTTCATAGACTCTAACATTGGATCGAAGAACCACCATGTTCCAAAGATCGATATGAGGAAGTTTGATGGCAAGGATATTGTAACATGGATACTACAGATGGAGCAATTTTTTGATCTCCATAATTTCCAAAACACACAAAAGGTACGCATTGTAACTTTATATTTGGAACCAAATCAGTTTGTATGGTATTGATGGCTTTTCTCTCGTAAATAAATTTTCACTTGGGCTACTTTAAGGATGAAATGATAGCACATTATGAGGATACAAAAAGCAACACTTTTTTTAGCCAATTGATAAATCTCAAATAAAATGGTTCAATGATGGAGCACATTGAGGACTTCCAAAAATAGAATATAAGGGTAAAAGATATTCCAGAGGAGCATAGGATTGATGTGTTCATAGGGAATTTAAAGGATAACATCCAACATGAGGTTCGCCTTTGGTAACCTAATTCATTGGAGAAGGCATTCGGGTTGGCAAGAAAAATGGAAAGCAAAATTATGGCAACAAGGAAGCCTACCACTCACA
>APFE030885492.1:131412-142545 GCA_000404065.3 Pinus taeda
TATAATGATAATTTATATTTTAATATAATAACTATGAATCATATTTCCATTTTATAATTATAATGATAATTCATACTACTATTATTAGTATTTAATGTAACAATAAAATTGATATTTTATTGATATTATATGGATTACCAACTCCATATTTTAAACAATTAGATATTTTATTGGTACCAACTCCATATCTTAAATGATTGGGACATCATGGCATTTATACAATGCAACCACTATGTAGACCTCTGTGATTTAATAGTGATTTTCTTGTCGCATTTAAATGCAGGGCAATTTTGCAGGCAACCACCGTGTGGACCCTTGTAGTTTAATAATGATTTTCTCGTGGTGCGTTGTGTTTGAAGATTTTTTTAAACTTTGGGCCCAAAAATCTTTGGATGATTTGCCCTTAGTTTGTCATCACGTTCTTCATTTAAAGCGAAAGAGACCACGCATATCACTACGAATAGTTTTTAGTAAGAGGATGGACCTACCATTTATATGGATAATTGACTTTAATGGGGTCAAAGTCTCTTAGAGTTGTTTTTTTTGCGATTTTTTATTTTAAAAATGATAAAAAAAATTAGGAGAAACCATATAGAAATTTGACTTTATTTTTATTTAAATTATTGGAGTGAAAGTCTCCTAGAGTTCATTAAAAAAATTATGAAAACAATGTTGAAATTTGACTTTTTTATTATTTGAATAAAAAATTATGAAGATGAGGATAAATTACATTAATCAACAATTAATGATGTAATTATTAATTTGAAAGATAATCTCAAAAAATTATAATATTTTGAATTATATTATTATTTTTGTAAAAATTTGAGTTTAATATTATTTTTATTTTTATATAGGAATTTGAATATTTAATTTATTTACTAAAATAATAGATATATGGTTAAGTTAAAATAATGTCAAGGACATAATTGTCTCCGCATGAAAACATTATACCAATGGATCTATTCAAATTGGACTATTGAATGTGGTTTTTACTTATGCTCGAATGGATTTTTTATCGCACATCCTACCTCAAAAAAAGATTATCAAAAAATATTCGAGGAAGGACTGTGGTTTTGGGACAAAGCAGGGTTATTCATCAAACCTTGGTTCCCAAAATTTGATGGATCAACAATGGAGGTAACAAAAATGCATCTGTAGTTTAGGTTGCCCAATCTCCCACTTCCTTTTTGGTATCATCAAGTTCTTGAAGACATTGGGAATGCTCTGGGAGATTTTATAAAAATAGATAATGAGAAAATAACAAAGGGCTCTTCACATATGCTCACATTTGTGTGGAGATCGACCTAAGTAAGGGGTTGTCGGATCCTATTCAGCTAATCAGTGGACAATTTTGATTGACACAAAGCTTAGGTTATGAAAACACGACCTTTAGATGTTATGTATGCAACCGAACATGACATCTACATGATAGCTTCCCTTGGCTAAAAAACAGTGAATAAGAGGAAAGGGCAGAAGCCTAGATCAAAACATTAGCAAACATATGAGCCCCCTCCTCTTGATGAGGAAGAAGAGGTATATCTAAAGGACCCACTAGGTAAAGAAAAGAAGAAGCAAATGAAACAGCATTATCGACAAACAATGAAATAGTAGCAACAAAGAATGAAGGGATTCAAGGAACTAAAAGATCACACGTCTTTAAGAGCTATGAATTAGAAAATGAGAACTTTCGTGGAACTCCTGAGGAGTCAGATTTATCTATCATCTAACCAACCTCTGGGGTATGGAAGGAAGTAGAAAGGAAGAAGGAGAAAAAGAGGAAATTGGAAGATTTTTATAAATTTTCCCATAAAAAAATTATATGATGTTTTTTGATGGACTCTTAATGGGGTTTTATTTTTTTTAATGCACCATAGTGCATATACAACATGCAATTTTGTTATCATTAATGAAATTACAATTTTCCTTGGGGAAAAACTTAATGTTGAGGATTCTTCTTCACAACCACACAAACAAAACATTAAAAATTAATAAAGATAAAAATTCTTAAATGAGAATTTATAGAAATTAAAGAATGACTTGAAGGGATATAATTTACTATGGAACATCTTGTTACATTTAGGATTATTGTGAAAGAGTGTCGTAATAATAAAACAAACTCCTTTGTTGTTTTGTTGATTTTAGACTCTACCCAAGACTTATCTTTGGAATAGGTTACAACGACTAAAAGCCACTTGTGAGTTGAGAGTTATTGCTTTGAGGCTATGAAAGTGTCATTGCCAAGGTTAGGAACAATGAGGGGTGGCTAGAAGAAATTTATTGTAATATAGGAGTCAAGCAAGGTTGTCTCTTGTCCAGTGTTCTTCGTTGGCATTTACATTGATAACCTAGAATGTCGGTTATATTGACCAACTCTCACTATATAACTTCATCATCCTTATTTTTTATGTTGATGATATTGTTCCTATGACGTGGAATCCCTATGACATTAATAATCATCTAGGAATCCACAAAGACTTTTGCTCTATCATGGGTATGACTGTAAACACAAAAAACAAAGGTTATGATAATCAAACTTCATATATGAAACTTTCATATATAAAAATTATAGTTTGGAAGAATTGTCTTCATACAAATATCTTGGAATTGGTATTCATCATATGCTCAATTGGAGCTATCATGTTGAAATCAGAATAAATGGACGGCAGAAAGCTTATATGGGCTTGAAAACAAGTGTAAAACAGAAGATCTTCGGTTGTGAAATAAGAAAAATCTCTTATTTGATACTCTTGTTACTCATGTTATCTTTTATAAATGTGAATTCCGGGTATTCAGTATCTCTAGAAAACATTGGAGAAGGATAGAGTGAATCCAAAAGAATTTTATAACTATTAATCTTGATATAATAAGCAATACACCATATCTTTTCGTTCTCATACAAGTGAGTCTCTCGCCCTTTGCGTGCATAGCCATGGTTAGGTACTTAATGTACAAAAACAAGATAAATAGCATGGATGAGAAGAGGCTCCTGAATATTGCTTCCAGTTTTGCCATAACCAACAAGAACTTAAATGAGGATCACATGCCAAGCCTTGGCTAAAACATTATAGAATGCATGAAGATGCCACTATGTAGGATACCAACAATATTAACAACATTATTACATCTAAATTTAAAGAGAATTCGTGGTGCAATATAAAAAGTTAGAAAACAAAAGGAAGCTAAGGTAATACGAGGAGATGGCCAACCCTAATCAAGAAGATCAAAAGTATCTTTTAGCTTTATGTAACACGAAGAAGAAAACCAACATTTCTAAAATACCAACCAACTCCCACAAGCTACAACTAGGCTTTGGATAATTCCAAAACATCAAGTGTTGCAAGAATTTGTCATTTTTGTTACACAAAGAGGGTTGAAATGAAGGACATTTTCTCTTAGAGTACCTTGCATACACCTAAATTATAATTCAATTTCAAAATATTTGTTACAATATTGACCTCTTAACTCAAAACTATGATAATCTTGCAAGGAATCTGTTATTACTTTTTGAACATAAAAATAAAATTTATAAAAATATTAGATATGTCAAGAAATCTACTTGTATTATGAATTAAACATATAACCTTCATAACCAAGCATAAAAATCAAATATTTTAAATTAAACATAGAATTTAAATCAAAAATATAATATTCATAGTCTTGAACAATAAGGGCAAGTATAGGCTTTTGAAAGAAAGAATAAAGAAGGAAAAAACCACTATACTTATTCTTCAACAAACAAAGTTCTATGAGGAAAAGCCCATCTCAATGATAGAAAAATGCTGGAATTATGGGGTAATTGTCTTGGACGCTGTAGGCACAACCATATGACTTGCTATTTTATGGAACCCTTAGGAGGTGGTACTCTTCGACTAGTTTGCAACACAAGGCACTTTATCTGGCTAGTTTCAATATCTAGGATTGAAAGAGAAAGGGTTGCTAACTATTTTGTATGGACCACCCATCACTGCAAAAAAAAAATGTTTGTTTTTTTTTTTTTTTTTTTTTTTTTTTTTTTTTTTTTTTTTTTTTTTTTTTTTTTTGTTTTTTTTTAAGGCCTTGGATCAATAAATGTCCTCAGCTAGGTAGAGATATGGACCATAGGAGGGGTTTTCAACATGATAAATCCATTACAAGAAAAGTCGGGGAGATTATTAAGAAGACTAGATAAGGTAGATCTAATGTTCAAATACACCATTTAGCTTCTGAAACATAAACACCCTAAATGACATCCATACCTATAATAAAAAGAGAGGAGGAAAGAACCAAATGTGGCATCTAAGTGAGACAGGTTTTTCCTTTTCAAAAAACTAATAGAAAAATATATATGTATAGAAGCAACTACTTGACATTGCAATGGATCAAACCATTAGTTGATCATTCTTTAGCTTGATTTCAAAGAAACCCCTCACAATTGACCCTTCAAGTTCAAGGGCTTTTGGTCGTAGGATGTGACCTTGCTCGACAACATTAAGAGTTGGTGGAAAGTAATGCCAATCTAGGGGGAACATGGATGAAAACATTCCAATTGAAGCTCAAAAACTTCAAGACTATGCTCAAAACTTGGAACAAGGAAGGATTTAGCAATATATTTGAGGAAAAGCACAGGTTTGAGGTGAAGATGTAAGAGATACAACAAAGACACATTTTGAAAGGAAGAATAGAGGATCTAACACATATGGAAGGTGAAATCCCGACAAATCTTAAAGACAGAAGAAAACATAAGGAAATTCTACGGAAGCAAAAATCTTGCATAAATTGATAGGGGAACGAGATATGAAATTATTTCGTAAGTTATATGATAATGCACAAGCACCACAATTGAATCTACTTGCTATCAGATGAGGAAGGAAATAAAATGTTAAGTCATGAAGAGTTGGAGAGCTACCTTAACAATTACTACAAATCCCTCCTTAATGAGCAGAGCACATATTCCTGCTCTAGTTAATCGAGATCAAAACAAGGCACTTATGAGGGAAATCACTTTCGAGGAGGTTGAATAAGCATTAAAATTTAGGATAAAGAATAAGGCCCCAGAACTGAATGGTTTCACAACGAATTACTTCCAAGTAGCTTGCTTCTTTTTAGGCTATGAGATTCACAAATTGATCAAAGAATCTAAGATATGAGGATCACTTCATCTTGCTATAAATGTGAAATTGCTCACCTTTGTCCCCAAGGTGCATGTTAGGTTGGCCGAAAATTTTTGTATGGTTGCATTATGTAATTCCATATATAAAATTCTATCCAATATCTTGGCCAATTGATTACATCCCCTCCTGGTCTCTCTCATCTCTCCTGAACAATCGGGATATGTTGAGGGTCATCAAATTCTATATGGCATCATCACAACTCATGAAGGTAGTCACTTTCTCAAGATTATAAAAAAAAAGAGGAATGCTCATCAAGACAGATATTTCTAAAGCCTTTGAAAAACTTAATTGGTCCTATCTCTTTCTTGTCTTAAGAGCCTTTGGATTTCGAGAATACTACATAGAATACATTGGTGATTTAATTTTCACTCCTCTTTTTTCTATTATTCTCAATGATTCACCTACCCATCCTTTTAAGTCTTCATGAGGTATCAGACAAGGGGACCCATTTTCTTCCTTTCTCTTTATATTAGTAGCAAAAGGACTTGGTCACTCGATCAAAGCCATGATCACCAATGGTACAATCAAAGGCCTTTGCCTCTATGGATATGATCTTCCTCCCAGCCACCAACAATTTGTTGATGATACTATGCTCATGGACATCCCTTGTGCATAAGAAGCACATGCCATCAGACAAGTTCTAAGTGATTTCGCAGTAGCCTCAGGTATGTACATTAATTTTCTAAATAATAGGTCTACTTTTTTAACACTAATCTGGAAGTGCATGCTCATATGGTCCACCTATAGGGATTCAATAGAAATGATTTATAGAAAAGGTACATGGGAGCCCATTTAGTCAACAACTCTCTAAAATCCAATCATTGACAAGACTTTTTCCAACAAATCTCTTCAAAACTAGATAAATGGATTTCTTTAATCACCGAATCTAGTCGGTCAATTAGTCCTTCTGAAATCCATTCTACAAGCTCTTCTAATCTACTGAATATTGGTATTGGTGACTCCAAAAAATGTGCTAAAAAACATTTAAATCATGTATTGATATTTCTTATAGGATGGCACAAAGAAGGAAAAATTGGTCATTACTTTCCTTGGAAAAGTTATGCCTTCCAAAAACAGGGTGAGGTCTCAACCCTACGGGGCCTGGAATAGCTCAATAAAATAATGAGAGCAAATCTTTGGTGGAAATCGCTGCAAGATAGGGCAAAGCTATGGCGTTTGGTATGGAACCATAAATATGGCCCCCTAGCTCCCTAACAAGATATACTATATGGACAAGAATTCCCCATGGGATAATCTATTTGGAATCTAGCAAAAGAAAACAAATTCATGATTGAGCAGCACAGTTTCAAGGAGATCATGGACGACGACAAAGTTTTTTTTTGGAAATGCATGGTAGCAACTCCTGCAACTAGCCAATAATGAGAGAATGACAAGATTAGTGGATCTAATGCACAATTGTAACACGGTATTGATAAAATACAATTGGAAACACATAGAGTTGAGCAGACAATGGAGGGAATGGAAATAACATAGGAAAAGCCCTTCCTTCAAGCTCACGAAAGTTAGCTAGATCTAGTCCTTAAGCTTCAAAATAGGGAAATCCCCATAATAGATGGATCAGACAAGCTCATGGGGCGATATAAGCATGAAGGAGACTTCTCCACACAAGAAGCCTACTCTCTTCTAATGGGGAATAAGGATCTTACCAAGAAAAAAAAATTGGTGCTAGATTTGGGGGACCAACTTCTGGCCAAAGGTATCATTATTTCGATGGCTAGTCACGAGGGGAAGTGGCCTCCCTTGGGATATAATTTACGAAAAATTATTTGAAGGACCATCGATTTATCTACTATGTAAGGCAGAGTTGCAGGACATGGAACACATTCTAAATGTTTGTCATTACATGAGGCTCCTGAGGGATCATGTTTCTCAGACCTGTGGGCTTTTTTCTCATAGCCAGAATTATAACATCATTGACACTATTATCAATTGGGATGTCATGCCTTTTAAAATCCCAATCATTAATAGGGCCTAGACTATCTTCCTAGGGTATGTCATGTGGCTAACATGGAAAGAGAAAATCTCTCAGTTTTTTCATGGTTCTTTCTCCTTCGAGGAAGTAGTTTGGGTAAAAACTCTCCATAATGTCAGGGAACCAGTCTTGATTTGTCCTTGGCAAGCCTAATATTGGGAAATGGATCCTTCGAAGAAATTAATCCTGCTTGCCTTAGGCCTCTCTCCCTAATCCTCTCTTCCATGTACTTCTTCCCCTCCTCCTTCAAAAGTATAATCTTCTGGTTGCTTCACCCTTTTCCCTTGATTTTAACAAACTAAGATTTGATGGAGTGTCCAAAGATAACACGAGGATAACTAGATTCAAGGTGTCTTTCGAGAAGACTCAAGCAAGATTCAATTAAATTTTGTTGGTTACATGTGAACTAATACTATTAATGCAATAGAACTAGCTGCTACGAAAATTGGCCTCCATATAGCCATCATAAATAGATACACTAAAATAATGGTAAAAGGAGATTCACACCTAGCAATCGACACCCTTCACCAACTTATTCAAGGTGCCCTTGTGGACATAATCAATAAAAGCTAGATATTAGAAAACTATATTTCTCGGATCAGTAAACTACTAGATTTAATTGAAGTCATAATCCCATCACATGTGAGACACATATGCATCAAAATATTTGACATGCTAGGCAACATTGGATGCTCCAAGCCCATTCTTTTCTTTGCATCTCCTTGGCTAGATATTAACTACAAGGAATGAGAACCACAGTGGGAAGATTTGGCAATTCATGACAGGAATTCCCCGATGGGGGTGAGCATAATGGCCGAATCAACGATAAGTGAGATGGTGGTGGCATCGTGACCTTTCGGTGCCTTATATACATATGACAGGCTGCCACACGCCTTCTTGTCAAAACTATAACCTACATCCATTGCTCACACACGTCCGGGGAACATTTGGTAGCGTTTATTCACAATGAGACAAGTCTAGGTTTTCTTAAAGAATTAGGGTAATATAGGATATGCACAGTTAGATAAGGCATTTGGGTGTGTCAGCATGCTCTTTGCATGTCAAGTCCATGTCCTCTAAACCTAAATCTCTTCATCACTCTCTATCTGTTGAGCTAGTTTCTTTGTATTAGGTGGGAGCTCTCTATTCTGGCGAATTGTTCTGCATAGGCCCCCCCAAGGTATGTTCTCGGGTTTTTTCTGTCTTTGCTTAGTAGCATTTCTCTTTTTTCACCTTGTTGGAGGTTCAATGGTTCGCCTTCTTCTTGTAGCTCATCTACACAAGTTCCTGAGCCTTTTTTGTTCTTTATATCACTCTTCAACTTCCTTGTTTTATTAGATCCTCCAATCATGGATTCTTAGGGGAAGTTCTTGTGTTTTCTTCACTTTGTAGCTTCAACTAGTTGGGGATTTTGGTTCTAGTGTTGGTCCCTTCACTCTCCATCTTATTGGTTGAATTCGAGTTCTATTGTGAGAACTCCTTAGGTGATTTTAATGTAGTGGGAAATTCTGAGGTTGTCTCAGGACAAGGAAGATTTCTCAAGCTATTCTAACCCTGGGGGAATTTTTCTATCTTCCTTGCACTTGTTACCTATCCTTACCGCTAGGCATAACACATAATGAGACCTAGGTGAGGCTAAAGCAGAAGGCCTGAAGGGCACTCCAAAATTGTTGAGGCAGCTTCTCGCGCAACAACCCAAGCTAGGCAGGCAACCAAGAGCTTTCATGCTAGTATTCCTTCTTACATTTGGGCTGAAATTTAGTCTACCAAGGAAGAAATCATGCAAGATAACTAATCTCTCTTTGACTTTGAAATTAATGCTGCTGATATGGGATGGGTTCTAGATTTAGGCCATACTTATGGTAGAATAAATCAATATCTTTAGTTTGTTTAGCTCTATTGGCACACCAAGACCTTGATAAGCAAAGTTATGCAAGACAGAGGTGATAAGCACACAAAGATGGCTTCCAAGCTCGAGGATATCCATAAGGAAATCAAGCATTTGTACGCTCACATCTTGAGCATGAGCACATGACTGGTTCACTTGGAAGCACATCTCAGTTGCAAAAAGTCTCACAGTTTGTTTTCTATTAATACTAGTACAATTCACATGGAGGTATTTGACTCCTTGAGATGAAGCTGAATTTTCTTTTGTTGGCTTTTGTCTTAATTTTGATTATCAATATGCTAGTCATTATCTAATGGCAACCCTCGACAGTTGGACTCTATCTCCCTTTTGGTTAAGTAATGTTTGGTTAGAATATTGACATATTTCTGCTCTCCTTAGGAAAACCAATCTAAAGCGTTTCCTTATTAGTAGAGGGTAGCACGAGCAAGTATGATCCAATGTAATTCTATAATTTATGTAATGAAATGCAAATTAAATAAATAAATAAAATAATAATAAATATAATCTTCACACTGCCTCCCAAGTGAGTGTAAATCATGTGGTCCTCTTCCCACTCAGGTTCGGATCTCAAGCTATGACATGTTTGCATATGTAATAGGATTCTCTACCTTAATTTCTGGTAATAACATGCTATAATACCTCATGATTACTACTTAAATCTTCATATAACCGTCCAAAATACAAGGTAGAAAAATTGAGCTTTCGACTTACTGACTTCCAGTGACTAATTGTGTGAGATACTAATTTTAAATTAACAGTGGCTAATTGCGAGCGTGTTGGTACATCTTGTCACCATTATTTTATGCCAGAAGCATTGGACTTCGTTCATTCACGAGCCCGAAACTTCTAACATGTTCAGACACAGCAGGTACTCACTCGATGGAACTTTCAACTCGTGACAAAAATCGGTCACGTCGCTTGTCGATACTGGTTGTGAAGGCCTGTAATATGATATAAATACTTGTTCAGCCATCCATGGAAGAACAAGTAAACGTGTGAAGTAGCACAACGACTGAGTGACGATCTCAAAATCCGGAAGAATGGAGCATCATATGCTGGTGATTGCATTCGTCGCTAGCTTTGCTTCTGCATTTATGTATTGCTATGCAGTCTTCAGCAAGTTTAACAAAAGATCCAAGGAGTTACTGAGTTCGCTGACCAAGAGTTTGGAGAAATCAGCAGAGAACAATGGCAGAGATCTTGAAGTAGCCACGGATATTATAGTTGTGGGAGCCGGGGTTGCTGGTTCGGCTTTGGCTTACACTCTTGGCAAGGCAAGTATTGTTATCTTAGAGAACGTAGTTAGATTTTCAAACTTGTTCATATGGTTAAAAAATTCGGAACATTTGTAGATAGATTTTCATATTTGTTCATATGGGTAAAAAATTAGGAACACTGGCTAAAAATTTGAAGAAAAAACTTGTATTTTTATCTTCATTGCTGATTCCCATAATATTAAGTAATCAGAAGGACATAGGCACTGTGTCAGCCCATGTCCATCTGATTACCAAATATTCAACAAATCAACGATCAAAATAAAGAGCGTAGAACTAGCTAAACTTCAGACACAAATTTCTTCCATAAATTTTTAACCATTTTTCTTTTTTCTTTTTATTTAAATGAATTTCGGTTATCTGCTTGCTTTTTTTGCTCAGGGTTGGGCTCCATGATCTCTCTTATGTATTCTAATTGCATATATAGAGAATTCAGCCCATGGAATTTGTAAAGTACTGAGGAAGAATTTAAGTAATCCCTTCAAAATTAGGTAGCTGGGTAATCGCAGAAAAGGCAGCATAGAATCGAATCCAACTTAAGTTATATCGCGGCCACCGTCGCTGGCTTGAATGAAAAGCCATAGCAATCCAGACTCCAAAGGCTGAAGGAATAGATGCACCCATGCGCTCTTTAGGTTCTAATGAAAAATTTATCCAACACTGAAGTTGGCTTGTCTTGCAGAACGTTGACTTGTATAATTTTACATTATTTTCCACTCTAAATGACATTGAATTGCAGAGATTATGGATAAAATTTGATAACGATTGGGTGGAATACATAATAATTATCCGTATGTTCTCTTAAAA
>APFE030885492.1:157683-172996 GCA_000404065.3 Pinus taeda
TTCTTTCAAATTAGAAACTCCTTTTACAATGGTCTTGTACTGGTGCAGTCCTTTACCAGTACGCAGGCTGCAACCTGCTGAGAGCTACAACTCTCTCTCGTTTTCCAGTCTTTCCTGAAAGGGAGCTACAACCCCCTACTTCTTTTCAAGGACCACTTTTCATAAATTTTCAAACTGGATCCATATACATCAAATGATCATCAAGTACATGTAAATTATACAGTCAGCTACAATAACCAGATCAACAATAACAGAACAGAACCCAGAACACCTTATCAATAGAAGATCTTAACACAGAGACGCGGTTTTTCTTTTACTGGCCTGCGTTGCTACGCAGTTCACCTTCTGCCTCTCTGCGTATACCCGCAGATCTCCTTCTTCTGGACTACGTGGCCACGCACTGCTCCTTTCACTGAACTGCGTACAGTACGCACCCAATGGCACTATCGCGCCGCGTACTTCCCAGGAGATACGCACCCAAAAGAATAATCGCGCCGCGTGCTGCTACAGAAAGTACGCACCTGAATCACTGTTTCCCTGCGTACCTACGCACTGAACCTTCGGCGCCTCTGCGTACCCACGCACAGAACCTTCGACGTCTCTGCGTACCCACGCACTGAACCTTCGGCGCCTCTGCGTACCCACGCACTGAACCTTCGGTGCCTCTGTGTACCTTGGACTAGGGCTGAAATAACCTCAGATGCTCAGATCTGAATTTGTGCTCAAGAGATCACCCTTCGCCGATTCGCTTCTAACTTCTCCTTCATAAATCAATCTTTTAAGAACCGAGAACCCAATAGATCAGATCTTAAGATATTCAAAGACACGAAAGATGCCCTGGCCAAATGATCTCCTTTGCTTTATATAGGCAAGCTCTTCCTCAAATCAAGGATCATGGGGCTCAATAATAATAATAAAATAAACAATACCGCGGGCCAAAACCATGATAACCCAATACTGTTGGCTA
Source organism: Pinus taeda (assembly GCA_000404065.3). Classification (NCBI taxonomy): domain Eukaryota; kingdom Viridiplantae; phylum Streptophyta; class Pinopsida; order Pinales; family Pinaceae; genus Pinus; species Pinus taeda. The sequence continues at coordinate 158,651 of APFE030885492.1, forward strand.
AATACCATGAGAAACCCCACGTGTGGGTGCTTAACAGCCTTGGAATGTGTGCATTGGGGTACGCACCCCATGAATGGGTGACTCGCGTATTTGGACACGGTCCCTGCATGGTATAATTGCGGGTACGCACCTCCTGAACTGTTCTCCTGCGTGCTTCTTTATTTTATATCACAAATGAGAGCCATGCCATGGGTGTTGCCATCAAGTACAACATCTGAAACATATAATAATACTAGAACCATAATGCCAACACATCTCTTCCTGGATGTATTTGTGTAGGCAGCTGTGGTATTTGAGTACCAGATGCAGCTCAGAATATTTGATACCCAACTGTGTGCGAAGGGTATGAAAAATGTTTGTGAACTTCGACACATCTTGGTCTCGTCCTTGCTGCAATGTGGTCCATTTGATGTATTTGTCTTCATAGCTTTTGACAGGGTAGTATTGCTCCTTGATGGCATATTGGAATGAATCCCAAGTGGGTGCAGCTGAAAATAGTGAGCCTGTGCTTTCATCCTTCTGCTCACAGTAGGTTTCCCACCAGTCCTTGACGTGGGGGGCTACTTTGAGAAGAGCGAAAACAATCTTGTCCCAACTCAAAAATTCATGAACAGAAAAATACCCTTCTAGCAGATTTAACCATTTATCTACCGCATCCGCGTCTATTTGACCCTCGAAGATGGGGATTTCAAAATTCACTTGTACCTTAAATGGTGTGGCGTTTCCAGAGTAGTTGCTAGAAGCTGATGCGTCGCTTCTGGGTAGCCGCTAAAGGATCTGGGCAAAGCTGTCCATCATCACATTCCATTGTTGCTTGAGGGCTTTTTTGAGCAAGATTTGATAGGATCTCCTGCCCCCTCATCTTTCTTCTCATCCGCCATGTGAGGCCGTCGGGATTTGTAAGGCTGGTTTTGGAAAGGTTTGACCAGTTCAAGCCCTAACTCCTTATATCCTGACCTTGTTGGGGACATGCAAAGAAAAACTGAGAAAAAATAGACTGCTCTGATCCCACTGATCCGGATTTAAACAAGAACGCAAAGAATTACAGAGATAACCATATACACAAAGATGCAGCAGAAATAATACTTCATTTCATTAATGGAAAATACTGAAACATGCTTACAACCAGAAATGGAAATAAACCAGCTAGGGTGATGGTAGCTTATCTCTGAGAAGAGATGTGGTGGCTACATGCCTCTGAACTGTGTTAAAATGAGACTCAAAGGCCTATTTATTGTTGAGAAACAATGGAAACCCTTTCACATCCCAAAACCTAACCCTAGAATATGAAACACCAAATTATGGGCTCCGTTTGGGTAAATTGGTACATCAATTTCCCAGGGTCGTAACTTTGGCATACAATGTTCGTTTGACGCGTACGATAGCTCGTTAGAAAGATATATCCAAACACTACCACTTTGGGAAGGGCAACATTAGTCCATGGACCTATGTTTCCCCCGTATTTCCCAAAAAAATGTCGTTTAGGGCCTCAAAATGGTTCCAGAAGTTCATGATCTGAAAACCTGCTAAAAATAGTTAGCTGTGCTACAGTTTAGGAAACTGAAAAAACTGAGAGAGACGGTTGTGGGGGTCCAAATGGGCTAGGTGGGTGGCCACCAACATCCACCTGAATCACAAGCCTTTCCTCAAGTTTTTCCCTAAAAAAAGTTGTTTGCACCTTGAGAGATTTGATCCCTCTTGGCGGTTTGCAAATCTGGAGTTAAGATAGATCTAGGCTAATTTGAAATTGAAATCAGCAACTCATTTTTTTTTTAAGACATGAGTTTAAAGATTTAAGATTTAGATTTTCTGAGATCATTATATTTGAATTTAGCTATTAAAGCATCGTATTTGATTTATAATATTTAATATTAGAAAAGATAAATTTAAAAAAATATATTATTAATATATTAAAATTTTAATAACTAATATCCAATTTAAATAAATTTTCTAAAGTTTTAATTTAATTAAAAAAAAAAATTGAATATTTACACTCTTTAAAAAAAATTAAGATTAACACTGATTACTTTCCTTCCACTCCAACAACCAAATATCCTCCTCTAAAAGGAAATTTTAAAATCTCCAAAATGTGAGCAAAACACATATCAATTGTCATGACAAAAATAAGTAAGAACTTTCAATCATTTTCAATACTATACCCAATTTGGGCTATCTGTGTAGTTTTTATCTCTTGGAAATAATACAATTCAACGCAGTTTGCAAACAACATTGTCCATATTTTTTCTCATCTGCGGTTGAAGGCGGTTATCTGTTGTGGCTCTAGACCAAGCTAATCAACAATGGGGTTTACATGTGGTATTGATGAGTATTTTCTATGTTAACCCTTTTCATATAAAAATGTATTTTTTAAAGTTATGGATGATTAAAAGAAAGTTGCATATTTAAAAACACGCTTTAAAATATTGAAAATTAATAATTACTACTCTCCTTCCACTCTAACACCAAAATATCCTCCTCTAGAATGCAATTTTTAAAACTCCAAAATGTGAGAAAAACACCTATCAAATCTCATTAAAAAATAAGTAAAAACTTACTCTCCTTCCACTCTAACAACAAAATATCCTCTAGAATGCAATTTTTAAAACTGCAAAATGTGAGAAAAGCACATATCAAATCTCATTAAAAAATAAGTAAAACCTTGCAATCATTTTCAATACTATACCCAAGTTGGGTTATCGATCATTTCCTCAATGTCTGTAGCTTTTATCTCCTGTAAATGACACAATTCAATGTCATCTACAAATAACATTATCCATAATTTTTCCTCATTCATGGTCGAAGGCGGTTATCTATTATCACTCTAGACCAAGTTAATCAACAATTGGGATTCTCAGTTAACCCTTTAATATAAAATTATATTTAAAAAAAATGGATGTTTTTTTCTTCTTCTATAATTTGTAAAATATTAGGTAAAATGTTCACAAAATACCCCATTGACTTACAACAAATTTTTTGATCCCAAATGTCTTTAGATTGCCTGCATTTAGTTGGGTTTCAGTCAAAATTCCATCTTGGCCATGAAAGTTGATGAGGTTTGTGAGCAACATGGGGATCCTCTAAGCTAGATTGGGGCCACTTGAATTATGATATCATAGAGATTGTACTATCTCAGTTTCCCATCGACTCTATAGTTAGGTTGTGTATCGTCTGTAAAAACTCGTACTCTCTTTATAATACCTATAGTTTTCACTTGGCTTCCACCAAAACCATATCTTTCTTCTTGGAAAAAAGGAAAATTCATTGAAATTTTATGCCTTTAAATAGGGTACATTAAGGAAGAATACCATGGGAAAAACCATGGGTTGTCAAAACCTAGAGCCCAAAAACTGCTAAAGTTTACATAACATGAAAACATCTCTTCCATACTTGACTGGAGAGCACCTCTCGGTGCAATTAAAGTGACAATCATGTTAACATATGGACATTACTTTTTATTTTTTTGAATTAAATAAAATTATTATAATTTTACAAAATATTTTTATAAATACCATTTATTATGAAATGAAGTAGTTGGGTAGAAATGGAATACATTGTGTATAGTGTGGGGAAATTATACAATTTTTTAAAAATTTTTTGTTTTTGCTATACATATTCTAATATAAAGAATTTTTTTTTTTTTTTTTTTTTTTTTTTTTTTTTTAATTATAATATTTTTTGTTGAATACATTTATTTTTGTTTTTACAGAATGGTGATAGGGTAGTTAAGGTAAATTTTGATTAGGTCATAGAGTCGAATTGATATGGTCATTAAAATTTTTTGTATTGGTGGTTTGTGAGACTCGTACTATTAGTAACCCATGGTTTTGACCATAACATTTTCATTTAATGTAAGTGTTTTAATGGCATGTCATGATGATTCCAGAAGCCTTTGAGCCAAATAATAATAAATATATTATTTGGAGTTCGTTTTCTTGCAAGGGGTTTTAGTATAATTTATGGCATGCATGTGTAGTTACCTTTATTTGTTACTATTTTTATTTATCTCTCTTTCTATAACAATGATATAAGAGTTGAGGGAACAACATTCTATGCAACATAGCTTGTTTGGTTGTACATGGGGTGAGGAGATATGGGTGTAGAAAATCCAACCTACACTCAGGATAGTTGATTTTCAATAAGGAGGCCACATATTTGTATGGGCATAGATATCCTAAGTAACCATCATATATGTGGCAAGGTGTTTTATCAAAAGTGACATCAAATTGCATCCATTGGAATAAAGGATGCTTCCAAGATTAACGAGGAGCTTCTAGCAAGTGTGGGGCATAGTGAGAGCCCTAGTGGGTGCTTGGGAAGATTGAGATGAGGAGAAAAGGGACAAGTGGCATAGTGAGGCTTGAAGAGTACACATATGCTATGTTCGTGTAGTTGTTGAAGCACATGATTTGGATTGATCCTAAAAGTGGTTCACTCACTTCAATTAATTTGACTGAATGAGCATAGATATTTACACAGATATGTGCATGATGTAGTTGAGGAATTGATTGGAGGAATGCACAATCATAAAAGAGGTTTCTAGAACATATTTGGAAGCACTCGAAGGATGGAGCATTGTGTTTTAATTTCAATCCTTAGCAAGAAACCATGGATTGGTCAGGTGAATGGATGTAAGATTCTAAGTAAGTGGCCATAGAGGTAAGAGGAACAAAAGATTAAATGTATAGTGGAAGGGTTTCCAGGAAATGGCTAGTTGTCACAAGCGAAGTAAGCATGATGGGTGGAGAATAATTATGCCTGACAAATGAATGTAAGCTAGGCTAATGAGAGACCTCTAATGAAAATGAGGTTTGAAGGTTAATCATATGTGATACAAGTGCAATGGATACATTTCTAGTGGATTCATAATCTAAAGACTCTCAAAAGCATGAATGTACAACAAGAAAGGTCACATATTTACATGGACAAGAGAACCCAAATATAGTCAATGGTGCCAATACCAAGTGAAGGAGCCAACATGTTATAGAGATCTGCAATAATGCATGAAAACCCTAGAGGGTTTGGTCCAAGTTGTGAATCCTAGACATATACATGATATATTTCCTAGGGTGGTTGTAAGACATTATTGAGGCATATGTGTTGTAGCATAGTAACACATGATGTCATCTCTCTCATGCATAGAGTGGATGGGGGATCATATTTTGGATTGAACCACTCGAATAGGTACAAGAGTGGTTAGTGTACTTGTATGCTACCTTGATGTTAGTTTGTTGTAGACCCTATTATCTAGGCAAACATGTTTTAGTGCGATGGTGCATGGATTTATGTATTATTAAGTTGTAGAGTAGACCATTTGAATATGTATGAGCATGGAAATTATACTCATATTCTAGCTTGATGGTGGAATGTGAGATCTTAGGATGTAAGATGGTTGATGAACCATGTACTAGAAAAAGTGTCCTAGAAAATTGGTGGATATGCTACTAGTTATCCATTTATTCGTGTGGATGATAAATTTCTTATTTGGACTTCAATAAGGATATGGTCATTCACTGGTTTACATTGGTGATTTAGAAACTCATGGTATTGGTAGAGTGTAGTTTTACCGATGGATTTTTCATTTAATGTAACCTATTTAATGACATGATGACTTCGTTGCAAAACACCTTTGGGTCAATTAATAATAAATTTATTATTACAAGTTAGTTTTCCGGAAGGGGTTTAATTTATGGTGTCCACTTATTGTTTTCTTATGTGTTGCTACTTTTATTTATCTCTATTTTTAAAACAAGTCTTTGATACAGTAATTATTATTAATTTTAAATACAAATAAATATATATAATGTTTTAATATAAAAGACAAAATTTACAATTTTATCTAAATTTTGTTTTTCATTCTTCTGTTGAAATAGATTCTTTATTTAGTTTCCCATTTTTTCCACCTGAAATAATCAATTATTTAGAAAATGAAATTTAAAAATTTTAAAATAAAATAAAATTTAATATTTTTAACAAATATGGATAAATTTGACAATTTCATTATTCGTATTTGGTTTAAATTCAATTTTGTTGCATTGAAAACCCAGCAATATATCATTTTGTGCTAATAAATGATTTCACATTTATTACATTAGGAAGGGATACCGTTAGACTTATCTATTTAATCCGTAAAGCAAATTTCTTAAGGATGGTTAATTTTAAATTAATTAATCAACCAATAATGTATTAAATATATTCATGATATTATCTTAATGAATAAAAATGCAGGATTAATATCTAAGAATATGATGTTTATTTTTAATATGTTACATCTCATACGCATATATTTCTATTTATGTATAAAAATATATTATTATTTATATATATTTTATTTAAATAATGTATAGAAGTATTTTTTTTCTTTCATTATATTGAATTTTTACACATTAATCTATATTTTAATCACAATTTTGATGTTGTAGTCAAGTATCAAAGATGTTGGCATATTCTAGTAGTCTCCTCTACATTAATGGATGGAGTTTCAATAATAAGTTATTTTCATCTCTAAATCAATGATTATGTTTTTATATTTATCTAGTATGATTATTGTTATTCCTTGTTCTTATGCCACTCAAATTGTTGTGGTTCACTCGAGTGCTAGTCAACTATGCCTAGACATTCACTAGTTTATATGATAGTGTAATGCTATGTGATAACATATCCCCCATACAAAATAACTATTTTTTCGAATTTCATTAATAACTCATGAATATGAATAAGTATTCATTACTTTTTCTTATAGAAACTAATTATATATAATAATAATATAAATAATATATATAAAAAGTTTTTTTTTCCTTTATTTGTTAAATGTAACTTAGGATAAAAAGACAAATAGTTTGGTTATTAGATTAGTTACATATGGAGTAAAATTTAACAATATTTTATTTTAGTAATAAAAAAAACATAAAGTTAAATTCACTTTAAAGTTCCTTGTATTTTTTATAAAGTAAATATTTGTTACTATTATGCCATATGGTAAAATTAACAAGTTTTTTCTATTTCTAGGTCTAATTCAAAAAAAAAAAAAATTGGAGGTCTTGCCACAAGGGAAACCAATATCCTTTGAGAGTCTAAAGGATCGTTATAGAGGGTAACAACTGAAAACAATTGGTAATGTCAGTGATCCAAAAAGGAGTGGAAGTTGGATAATAGACATAAATCTCTTATAAAGTCTAAAAGTATAAGCTCAAAATTTGTAGAAGGGTTTTATTCTAGGGGGTTCCTCGAGTTACCTCCTTCTTATAGTGACCAAGTTTCTATGAACTAGGAGTACCAACTATGTTAGATGAAGATGGACGCAGATATTCTGAAAATAAAAAATTGATTCTCTAGGGAACCCTTTGAAGCCATAGGTCCGTCGTGCTCATCTACATTTTCAACTCCCTCTACAACTTTCTTAATTGAGATTTTAATACCAAATACCCTCTATTGAAAATAATTATGTCTAGTACACAATATGGATAGGTTTGCACTTTTAGAGAGATCAGATAGTGTTTAAGTACACCAATATCTTCCATACCTTGCACCCAAATTTATGTATTATATATTTCGAGTGTAAATCATTTCTAATATGCCACAATGGTCTACACATGTACATCCACATAGTGATTGAACTCTTGGACATCTCCTCATTGGGAACTAATTATTTGTATATTTTTCATATTGAGAAAAAATAAGTTGAAGAATAAAACATAATTTAAGAATAAAAATTTGGACAATAGAAGCTTGGTAGAGGAAAAAATAACTCATTGAATAAAGGGTAGAGCAAGGATAACTAAGTTTAAGACTACTTATCCATTCCCTCAATAAATAAGGGTAACGGCGAGTCAAATAAGGATACTAGAAAGCGGTGTGAGTTCCACAAAATCCCTTGGTCTAACATTATTGAATGTTTCTCAAAGTAGTTATCGTTTTCCAAGTTAAAAGCCTTCAAATAATATTTTGTCTTAGGAATTGATTTAAAGTTAGTTATGGGAAAACGGATCATTGATGCAAAACCTAGAGTTAGAAATGCTTTTGCAAATATGCAGTCAAAGGATTAAGGATCTTATTGAATAAAAGTGCCTCTTCCAATTATAGATGTGCATGAATGGGACCCCACTGCACTTGATTCTTGGTAGTGATAAGTCAAAGAGCCTAGTTCTTGAAAATGTCATCAAGAGATTTGTTGATCTAGGGATGAGACATCTAGCTCAATTGAAAATACCACCTATACATTGACATCAATCCTTCGAGGACAAGTTATTATGTGATGTTGTCTTAGTTACATTTTTCCATGTTCTTTTAAGATAACCATATATGTAAAAGTTTCATGTTGTTTATGATTTATGCCGAGTAATGTTGTTTCTATTTTGGGAGGTCAAATCTACATGCTACAAGAGGTAGTTTCAATTAGCACATTCTTTTTTTTTATCTTAGTGAAATAGTGCAGGAAGGTAATTTATTAGAATGAAATGTTTTTACTCTTCATGATTTGATCAGAAGGTTAACAAAATATCACACAACTATCAAGGTCTCTATAGAAGGTATCTCTACATAGTAGAAGCAAGTAGACATGATAGTGGAAGAATCTAGAGATATATTTGCATCACTGACAAGGGTGATTTTGTGCCATCAAGTATAGAATACAATTTATTATACACCTAGTGCTCCTCAACCTAACAACCCAATATACAAATTCTCTCTTTTAGAGAGTAAAGGCGACAAATGTTAACTTCAAGATAAAATTCAAAGGGCCACATTTGACTAAGATTTCCACACTATTGGAGCCTAAGTTTTAGAAGGATGGGGCATGGTGAATCCATATTGGTATATCCCCACCCCCCCCACCCCCCTCAAAAAAAAAGATAGAGTTAAGAATGAATAATTAACCCTTGGTAATTATATTCTTGTTTTAATTAAGGGAACTAAAGTTTTTAGTAATATTGATGTAAAGCCACAATGACACTAGATTCCAGTTTAGAAAATTGATATATGAAAGATAAATTTTAATTCTAACGATGGCCTCTTTGAGTGGATGCTCATACCTTTTAGGTTGGATAATGCATGGGTAATGTTCATGATGATGATGGATGATATATTTTGGTCATTCACAAATTCCTTTATGGCCATATATTTGGATTATATCCTTATATTCAACAAAAAATTGGTAGATATTTTATAGCACATTTAACAGGTTTTGAGTACCCCATAAAAACCGTAGTTATATGCCAATTTATAGGGGTCCTCATTTGGCATGAATAAAATATACTATTTGGGATACATCATGGATGAGCATGGTGTGCATGAGGATCCAACCAAGATCCAAGTCATTTTTTACTAGTTTGACATGAATACACTAATAGATCTCTATAATTTCTACTAGATTACAACATTCTATTTCATGTGTTTTTTAGGGTTCCCTTATATAGCTTAGCCTGTAATTTAGGTGAAAAAGGGTTTAGGTGAAGCCAAGTTTGTTTGGAATGAGATATAACAAAATGAATTCAAGGATATAAAACATTTATTTTTTTTACACCCACTTTCATTTATTTATATCTATAACAACCCTTCAATATTGATATAAATGCATTAGAATTTGCTATTGATGTAGTCCTCAACCAACATGGAAGTTTAGTGACATGTCACAATGAGACACTTTCTCATGCAATTCATATGTACCCCATCTATGAAAAGGAGATGTACTATATTATGCATGAATGCAAAGAAAGGAAGCATTAAATTTTGGGAAAGGAAACAATCATCCACACTAACCATGTGCTCCTTTAATTTGTGTAGACAAAAAGAAAGTTACATAATGATTCCCATTAGAAGTGGCCCATGGAGCTACAATAATTTCACTTAAACAAATACATGAAGAGTAATATGAAATCATTTTCACACTGTCTCATTCAACCTTTAGTTGTGGCAATAGAAATAATGTTTAAAGCTTATGGACATGAGACTCTTAAGTGGCCCTGATTGTATGGATATAATATTCACTTAACTAGTAACTATAAAATGTTGGGTCTAGGTAACATATTTCAAACATACACATCTAAAAATAACTTATATTCCATCTAAGCCATCTCTATGTTTCTTCAAATAAGCATGAGTACTACTTTTTGGATTGTATATATTTTTCAATTTTGAATATAGGAAGGTTAGTGCAACTTCAGAAATTTTATCTCTTTCCTAGAGATTTCCCCAAGCTAACCCTTTTAATTTTCATCATTAGGGGTGTTCTAAAATATGATAAAAAAAATAAATAATAAAAAACAATATTTCACCTCTTAACAACCCCAACCAATAAGGAAATCCAAGAGAAAAGATATCAAATGTGTGCAAACAAGTGTAATCCCTCTAGAGAATCTTATCATACAAAAACTAGATATGAGAATAACTTTATAATAATCATAATTGCAGTGATAAAAATGAATTATCTTCTTCAATATGAATTTTAAATCACTTAGAAATTTCATTATTAACTCATGTCAAATCAACAAGACATACTAGTGTTGGAAACTATGAAACCACAAAGAAATAGATAACCAAAAATAAAATATTCACTGAGACAACTTTAGATAGCTAAAACTTCATATATATTTGTGTGTGTGTGGGCCTATACCCTTACAAGCAACCTATAAATCCACAGGCAATTTTTTACATATGTAGTACTACACTCTACAACTAATTTGTTAAGCTTCAAGGTGATTCCATATACAAGAAAGGGTCCAATTAAAGGGAATTCCATAAGACATTCTCCTTCTCCATGCCTCTAAGGACTCCAATGCTCCTCTTAAGCCATGTGTTTTTCTAAGTTCACTTCCCTTTCATGGACGCAATAATAACCTAAGAATCCCTAAGTCAAATCCATGCCTCCATGCATGCATTCAAGGTACCCCATGTTATCTATGTCTTAGTTACTTCTATTGTGGAAATATGATTATACTAAGAGGGAGGTGAGTGAATCAATATATTGGTCAATCTTAACAATTATTAAAAATCTCTAATATTTCAAATCATTTAGAAATAAATCATGTAAACAACACATAGAAACACTAGATGTATGTGGAAAGCAATACAAGGAAAAAAAGAAAACTTATGTCTAAATTTTGTTGTAGGCTGAAACCTACTATTACATCATTAACTCTTTTGGCTCTAGCTAGAAGGAGATACCCATCCCATGAATTTACAAGCACCCACTTGAAGGAGGCACCAACCCCCTAATATTTAGAGGCACTGACATGAAGGAGGCACCAAATCCTTAAACTTTAGAGGCACCAACCTAAAGGAAGCACCCACTTCCTGATGTGCAAGCACCAATATGATTTTCCTAACAAATTCCTCTTTCATCCATTTTCAAACCCAGATCCATAAGCATTCTTTCCAATTTATATATTCCTACTTGTACTTCTCTCATTTACCTATATATTCTAATGCAATTCAAACACACTCAAACTATAAAAACTTGTAACTCCAACTTGATCATATTTCCAAACTTAGTCTTTTCTCTGTAACTCTTATTCTAGCTTAGATCTAATCACAATTTTTCTAGATCTCATTTCTCTCTTTATCCATAGCAACCTTGACATCTCAAATTCATACTCTACTTGTGTTCTATGTTCGCATCATCACATGTTCCTATATCATATTTCAAGACTGTTGTTTTGTGTTTATCTAGATGATCTCAACATCTCTCGTATAAGAGCTCTACTCATTTTCTCTTCTATAGTACCACTCAATGTCATTCACAAAAATCATTTCTCATTTTCCAGGTCGAGAGATTTCTTCAAGTATTTTCCTATGCTTTTATAGTTTTGGCCCTTTATTTACCATGGGTATCAATCCATGGTATTTACCCATGGGAATTCTTTCTTAACTATATCAACATACAAAATTTTATTGACCTACTTGGTAAACCATGCTCCCTTCTATCCAATATTTCTCATGGATACCTCCTTGTTCATCACTCTTCATCAATTCAATGGCACCCAAACTACTTTCCATGACTAAATGAGTGCTTAAAACTAGCTCCTCAATACTTGGGGCAAGAACTGTGGATTAATCAAGTCTCATAGATCTTGGAGATTGTTGATTCTCTTTATAAGCTAGTGTGACCCAATGACTAATGCCCTAATGAATTAGCCCCTTGATTCATGTGATCGAGGGTCAGAACCAATTTCTTAAGCTCAAAGGTGCTTAACCTTGAACATGCGTAATTCAACACTTATCTATTAATTAACCCAATAATTTCAACCAATTTCTATGATGGTTATGACCCTCCTAAGATTTTTCTTTCACAATTTCATATCGAGCGGTCTGATAGATGCTCGGGCGGTTACCGCTAGGTTCTTTGCAACTTAGTTCCTAAACTAAGACATTGTCATATAACTGACTATTGACCATCGATGTGTTCCTTCTGATCTTGTGCCTTTTGTTTTTCTTGGCGTCAATTTTATGAAGTGGAGCCCCTTTCAGAACCATGAGATTTTGAAACCATGATTGAACTTCAACTCAAGGTTTCTCCTCATCCCTTGAGATTTAGACAAAGTGCCATATATCACTTGCAAATATCTGAGGTCATTATCTAACCAAACACTTCTTATTCTCTTTTTATCAATATAGGCACATGAAAAAGGTCTTCCAAGTTTAGTTATCCAACTAATTTTCATTCATGACTTCAGGGTAAACAATCTACAACATATATACTATGTAATCAATGACACTAAAGACTTTAAACATAAATGAAATTCCTAATGTCATGGATACTTCAAAAATATACCCCTAAGCTTAACGTTTATTGACATCAAATGACAAAAAAAAGCTACCAATGCTATATGATTCCAAATGTTCATCCTCCAATATAGGTTTCTTTTTAAGAAAACAACCTTCTCCATGTGGCGAACATGTAGATTTTCACTAAGTTGTCATAAGAATTCCAACACCCTTAGAAGGAATGCCATGCAAGCCTCCAAAGGAGGTTAAGTAACCATTAAGAAAGCCACCTCCAATGTGCAAGTCCATCACAAACCATCCAAGGGTTGATCATACATGATGTACCTAAAATATCATGAAACAAATTTAGAGTAACCTCGAATTATGATAGGGAGGCACATTATCAATCAATGATAGGGAACTTTGATGTTAAGAAGATAATGAAGATGTTTCAAAAGTACTTTCACTAGCCAAACATTTGATACTAATGTTAATTGGTATATTAAATCATGCACTACCTATGCCATTGCCAAACCTACCATCAAGAAGCAAGGGTCATGCACTCGTCTACCTACCCTAAAAATTGCTTATGAGTTAATATCCATGGATTACATGTCAAGCATACCCTCAACCAAGCATTGTAATGACTTTTCATTTATTATGAATTGATGCTCTAAAATGACTATCACACATGTCACTAGAAGGATATCAAAACATAATACACTGCTAAGATTTTCTTGGAGCTTGTTTGGGTTCATTTTGGTTGCCACAACCCATTATTTTATATAGGGACAATGGTTCTTGATTTCTTTTTAGTTTAACCCATGGTCAATCATGGGAAACAAGTTGACCAAATCAACTACCTTCAACTAGTAAACTGATGGATTAATGGAGTTAGTTAATATGATGATTGAGCATTACATGAGAATGAATAAATCCATGCATCCATTACATAGGATGAGATATTTCCTTATGTTCAACATAGCTACAAAAATTCCATTCATAACTTTATCAGTCATAATCCTTTTTAGGTGTGTTTGTGGTTCTAACAATTGGCCCAATTGATGTAGCTTTTCCCATTGCATCTACACAATAAGAGTCATCTCATCCTTAGATTGAGGTAGATAAAGAAACCAAATTTATTGAATTTATTTAGAACATCTAATGACATGTTCATAATATTTTGCAAAATGTTAATGGAAAGTAAAAACATCAATATTATTAGCATTAGGTTCCACACAAGTTTCAATTTGGTGATAAGTGTAGTTTTTAGCCCTGTGTTGTTAATTATTGCAAATATATTTTTAATAAAATAGAGATGCAAATGACAAACATACACATTAGCACAAATATTTTATCTTGGACACCCAAACTGTGAAAACCAACAAGATTTTTTGAATATATATTCTTCTATACAATATTACAATATAATATATGTCTCGCAACATCCATAAATGGCTAATTCATTTATGATGGATTAGAATGCAACTATATTTTGTTAACCAAAACTACAAAACCATGGGAAAAATCACCATGCACCATAAAATTTCTAAAGGAAAAGACCTTGTGCTAAAAACTGTCATAAATGGACACACAAAAGCACCTAATTTTTATTTTAGGGGTGCTACCCCTAAACCCCTAAGGATGGTT
>APFE030885497.1:0-58637 GCA_000404065.3 Pinus taeda
ATTAGTCCTTATATAATCTGTAGCTGTTTGAGGTTGCTGCACTGTGGGGGCAAAATGGCTCATAGTCATTTTGCCTTCTTGCACATCAAAGGCAGCCATTAGCCTTTGTTGGTTTGCAGGGGCCATATTTAATAAATGATTATAGAGCTGAATTTTTAGTGGCTCACTTCTCCTTTTGGCCTCTTTAAATTGCTCCTTTATGCCTGCAGTTGTATTCTGTTGTTGTCCTGAGGAGTTGACCTCTCCTAGTGCTGCTTTATCCTGCTCCTGATGCAAGGAGCTGGCAGAAGTTTCCAGGCTTTGCATTTCCTCCTCTAAGAAAGGGTTGAGCCTTTGCCTCTTGTCTGATGCTTCTGTGAGGGGGGTCTCCCTCTCTCTTTTTCTGCTGGTGTCCTCCCACTGAGGGGTTTGGAGGACAGAGGAGTCTACCCTAGAATCCTGTCTAGGAGGCGCCATATTAGTTGTCCTTTCTTGAGTGGCTGCCTGGCCTTCTGCTTTTTGCTTTTCCTGATCCTGTTCATCAGTTTGTTGCTGTTCTTGTTGGGGTTGCTGCTGATGGCCCTGTTGGCCTTGTTGGCCCTGTTGGCTCTCTGTTTCTTCCATTTATTTGTCTTTTCCCTTGCTCTCTCCCTGATCTGAAGTTTGTGCTGCCTCTTGTTGTGTTGCAGAGGAGGAAGTAGGTGCTGTTGTGTGAGGATTTGGTAGAGCAGGCACCTGAGAAGGACATTCCAAGTCAGCCATTTTCAATAAATGTCTTCTAGCCCTCTCAACTAGCTCTTCTTGAGATACAGGATCTATTAAGGTGTTTTTCCTCCACTTTGGTTGGTTGGCATGTCTCAAGATGTGGAACATGCTCTCATGTTCATAGCTAGAGAGTTTGTATTTCAGTCTTCTCAAAGATATAAAGCCATTGGGGTCATAGGGCTTCCAAGGGAAGCTTAGTGTTAGGCCTAGGTTTTCCAACATCCTATCTGCTTCTTTCCATCCTTCTCTTTTGTTTAGAACAAAATGACCAAGCTGGTCTCTAACTTTGAGTTGTGCCTTCTTGCCTTTTCCTGCAAAATGGATCTGATCGGCATTGCCGAATTGTCTGAAATACTCCAGGGCAAAGAGCCTCATGGGCACAAATCTGGGCAGCCTGAATGGGCGCAGCTCACACCCATATATCCTAATCACAGTGTGATACTGGTAAAAATACCAGTCTCCTATGCTGTAGGCAGTGGACAGCTGCAGAATCCTCTGCATTTCATCAGAGAGTCTTGGAGGAGGTTCTGTCATAAGCAGAGATAGGGCCGGATGAATGAACAAATCTATGAACTCACAATATGTATAGGGTGAATAAAAATGGACATGGAAGACTGAGCTCCAGTATACAACTGATCTTGGGTTTCCTGCTGCATCAGTTCTCTTGATTTCAAAAGAAAACTTCTCATGTTGGTGATACAGAATAAGATGATAAATATATGAGGTGTATCTGAACACCCTCTCTCTGGATAAGTGCAAGAATTGCTTGTGTATCTTGTCAGAGATATATGTGGCATAGTCATAGCAGATGGGGGCCTTACCAGGGGTGAACATTGTCATCATGACTAGCACAGTTTCCTCTATAAACTCCATTGTTTTATACCCCAGTATTGAGCTTATCATGTAGGCCAAGTCCAGGCCAAGTTGATTTAAGTAGCCATCAAAAATGGGAGGATGTAGCACTGTATCAGATTTACTAATAAACAGTTGATTTAATTTCAGGATCTCTGCCTCTGTGAGTATCTTAGCCCCTTGATTGATCATGTCTTGCAAGGATAGAGGAACCAGTTTCCTTTGGGCTTTGGATTGAACCATATCCCTGATGGCCTGAGGGGTGGTGTAAAATACAACTTCGCCTCGAGGATTCATTACAGCCCTCTGTATTGGATCATAACAACTAGCACATAAGTAGATGAGGTCAGGGAACTGTCTGACTTGGGGCATCTTAAAAGTTGGGAGGGAGGACTCGCAAATGCCTAGGATATCTGTTCCATCTCTATGCCTAGCCCTGAATTCATTTAGCAGATGAATGTGGAATGTGCATTTGGATGGGGCGTCTTCTGAGATCTGGTAATCTAAATCTGCAAAATCTTGCCAGTCCAGCTCTCTCTGGGGAGCATTCAAGGGGGTAACATTAAGGGCTGCTGATCCTGCAGGGGTATCCATGTTTGCTTCAAGTATTTCTTGAGATGCCGGGTCTGTTAAGTGAAACAGTGGAATTGAGAGGGATAGAAGATAACAGGGTTGCTGTATAGTCAAGTATAACAGTCTCTGGCTTTCTGAGTAGGCCTTTATGCAGTGTGGTAGACCTCCTTTGCCAATTTGGGCGCAATGCAGTGAGTTCACGATTGCGCGAACAGGGCAGGGTTTGGACAGTAATTGAAGTTTAAAGGAGGTTTCCGCCATGGCGATTCGACCTTGAACGGTTCAACAGAGGTAGGATACAGTTGGGTTCCTGGTTGAATTTCAATCTTAGGCCTGTTTAAGGTGGATTTTACAAGAAATCATGAAAAAACCAGCTCGAGAGAAGACGAAGTGTCAAATACCTGTTTAAACAGTGGCCTGGGATGTAGCAGCAGCTGGGTTAGCGCTCTGATCTCTTGCAAATGGTCGTAGGCTGGCTGATAGACTGGTCGTCGTGGAATGCATGCAGATAGCGCGGAAGAGCTTTTCTCAGAAAAATAACAAAAATTGCGAAAAAATCGTAAAATATGGCTTTTTACCTTATTGGCGCGCTTTTTTGGATGACGTCAGCATGACGTCAGCATGAGGGACCGAGTTGGATGACGTCAGCGGGACGTCAGCGGGTGACATGCGGCCTAAGACCGGTCCACAGGGACGATGAGGTGGCGGCCAGGTGGGCGAATGAGGGACGAGGTGGGCGGACGTGTTGATGACGTGCATGACAACAGAGCGGGGATGTGGGCAGGACAGATGTCACCATATCGGGCCCCCTCCTGCACGGCAAGGAATCTGTCAGAGGGGGCTCCGATGGAATTTGGATGAGACATCTGTCCCCGCGTGACGTGAGCATCTGACAGATATCGGAAGGTATCTGTCGGACGTCGGGGGTCTTCCGATATGGATGTGAGCCGTTGATCTGTGGGTGCGCGATCTGACGGCTGTCGGGTGACGGAGCTGCACGGGCGATAACTCCCGGCCTTGTTAACTGTCAGACATCGGGTTTTCCCGAATTCGCTGCCAGCCGTAGATCTGGGAAGGCCACCATCGGACAGTCATCGGGAGGACTAGTTGCACGGGTTATAGCTATGAGTGGGTGGGATTAAAAATTGTATTTCTTGGTTAGTGCGACCAGCGGGACCCTCCATACGATAAATGGTCTTCAAAGGTTTTTCCACGGCTTTGTTTGGAAAAATTAAATTTCGGTCCACCAACATTAGAAACGGTGAAGCTTATAAAAAAAAAGGGTTTCGGTGAAATTGTTCAAAAAAGGCAAAACTAGCTCCCGACCTTAGGATAAGGCAGGATGGGGACATTTTCATAATGTTTCCGCCCTTGGATGGTTTTAGGGGATTAAAAGGTTTTCTTCAAGGGTCTTTTTAGGCAAAAATGGAGCAGTTGGGTAGGGAAATGGGTTGAGATGGAGAAACAGGTTAAACATGGGTTCTTGACCTTAACCAGGTGTTAATTCAATTCCCAGGGAGTGAAGATTATGGCTATAGTGCCAAGGAGGGGATATTTATACATTGTGGGATTTATACACCATGGTGTTATAATAGTAGGGATAATGGAGTATAGGGAGCTAAAATAGTAGAGTTAACTGTTAATATGGAGGAAACATATGGATGAGGGCTAGTACAACCAAGTTTTCTTGAAAATAACTTGGAATCAAGAGTAGATCAAAATGAAAAGATTTTTGCACAAGAAATGTGGCTTTTAAAGGCCATAAGTACCATCATAAAACTTTAAGTTTCTCGTATATACACAATTCATGAAGGGGTGTTAGTAATGAGTAATATAGAACTGAAAAGGAAGTCAGTCATGCTCCACTGTATTGTTTTGCTTGTGCATTGCTAGCAACTTTGGTGCTGAAAGAATCATGACTTCTGCAACCCCATCTACCTACCCAACTAGTTCACCTAACATTTTTTATTCCTTCTTGGAGGGTGCACTTGGACTTGCAAACCCTTTGTATGCCTTTTCTTTTACATTGGCTTTTTTGCTTTCATTTCTTATCTAATGCTACCCTTATTCCTTCCAAGGCCCCAGATTAAGCAGTTGGGAACCTTAGTTCTCTACCTAGCTATTGATTTGCCAAGATTAAACAGTTTGGACAGATTTCTTTCTCTATTCTACAACAAAAATTGAAAACATGGCATGATCCAGATTAGGCTGTTGGACCATCCATCAAAATTGAGTCCCTATCAAGATTCAGACACACCTTGCCTCCTTATGGAAATATGGGATCTTTGCCTTATCAAAGTAGAGCATATTTGGACCTTTTATAGCCAATCATGAAATATGAAACCTATTGGTATAGGTATCCAACACTACCAAGGAAGACCAGGATTGGACAGAGTGTTGAATATCCATGGCTTTGTTGATGCAGACTGGGCTGGAGATCTAGATCAGAGAAGATCTACAAGTGGGTATGTGTTTAACCTATTTGGAGGTGCAGTCAGTTGATGAGTAAGAAACAATCTGTAGTGGCACTATCAACTACAGAGGCAGAATACATGGCATCCACTCATGCAAGCAAGGAAGCAGTTTGGCTGCAGAGATTGTGTTCAAGTATGGGTTAGTACAACGAGCTATAAGGATAGACTGTGACAGCCAAAGTGCAATTTTCTTGGCAAAGAACCATGCTTATTATTCAAACACAAAGCATATTGATGTTTAGTATCACTTTGTGAGGGATATGGTTGACGAAAAAAACGTGTTTCTGGTAAAGGTGGACACTTTGAAGAATGTTGCAAATGCATTGACAAAGTGAGCACTGAGAAGTTTTCCTAGTGTAGATAAATAATGGGCATTGTAGGGCTGAACCAATGACTAAGTTCTCCTATGACCCCCTGTGTGGAAATAAAACAACAAGTGGGAGAATGTTGGGTGTGTGTTATATTCTTTCATGTGACCGATATTAGGTGGGTGGACCTACCTATGGTTTTGTGCATGGATTTCACACATGGTTTTGGTCATGATGGTTTTTGGTCCATGGTATTTTGTAGATCCACTCAAGGGAACTACAGTTATGTTCGAATCTAGGGTTAATGTATTGGGG
Source organism: Pinus taeda (assembly GCA_000404065.3). NCBI lineage: Eukaryota > Viridiplantae > Streptophyta > Pinopsida > Pinales > Pinaceae > Pinus > Pinus taeda. Next base: position 5,267 of record APFE030885497.1, read on the forward strand.
TTTATGAATGCTTCAGCATGTATATATATCTATTGTAAAATTGAAAGGAACAAAATGAAAAATCAATTTGGTAGCCTTGGTTTTGGGATCCAGGGGAAAACCTTTATGCATTTGTTTTGTGTTTCTCGCCATTGTATATTTTTTGTGTTTTAAGAATTCGTTTGTGGGTAATTTATGTACAGGGTTAAAACCTACAAACCACACCTGTACCTTAGCAAAACCGTTGAAAATAAAACATAGTGCCCATGGAGCTTTATAACATAGCTCGATGTAGCATTTACAATGATCATCATGTTGAGAAGCAAGCCAACATGACAACATAACAACATGACAACTATAATGACATGACACTCATACTGATTATTAGAGCCTTATAACATAACTCATGGAAGTATTTACATCCATATACATATGTACAAATACCTAAACATCAAACCTTAACATATGTCAATCATATATCAAAACATCATACAAAAATTGATTTGTCTCAACTGGCAAACAATGAAGGATACATAGCCTGCATCTAATCCACCATCTCCCATGTAGCTTGAGCGGGCCCAAAGTGATTCCTCTGCACTTTAACCTGCTTGATTTATTGGTTCCTGAGCATGAGCACCTTTCTCTACAATATACACTGAGGTTCTAGATGGAATTCTCCATCTGGCTCCACCTGCAATATAGACCAGTCAATCACATGATCAACATCTTTAACATACTTCTTAAGCAATGAAACATGGAAAACATCATGGACTTTTACTATTGGATGTAGTGCAAGTCTATAGGTTATTGGTCTGATCCTCTCAAGAATCATGAAAGCTCCACAAAATTGAGGTTCCAGCTTGGCACATGATCCAATACGCAAGGAGATATTCTTTTTTTAATGTGCAAGTACACATGTTCCCCAACCTGAAACTCCTTAAACAACATGTTCCAATCTGCATAGCTCTTCTGCCTATCTTGTGCTACTTTCATATTTGTCTTGATTACCTACATTTCTTGTTCCATTTTTGCCAAGATTGTCGATCCAATCAACACCATGTTAACTGGATCAATCCAATTGATATGAGTATTACAACTCTGCCCATACAATGTCTCAAATGGACTCATCTTCAAGGATTCTTGATACCCATTGTTGTAAGCAAACTCTACCAGTCGAAGGTACTCTTCCCACTTTCATTGCTGACGCATCACATACATCCTCAATGTGTCCTCTAATATCATGTTGACCCTCTCAGTCTGTCCATCTATCTGTGGATGATAAGTTGTACTGAAGGCAAACTTTGTCTCTAATCCTGCAAACAACTCCTTCCAAAACTTGGAAGTGAACTTAGCATCTGATCTAGGAGGATCTTTTCAGATTAGTTGCACAAGTTCAGTTTCATCATCATCATTAATGTTCGGTGTCGTCAGCTTCGACAGTGATGTTTATGGTTCAGGTTGTCTGGTAATGTATATGCTTTTCATGGTGATATGGTTTGATACCGGGGTGTCAACATGTGATTCTCTTCAGTTCCGCCAGGATTTGGTTGTCGACATGGTTTTGTCGTTCGCCTCGCAAGATTTGGTTGTCGAAGGGTTTGTCGTCATGTGATGTCATCGCAAATGTAGCTTTGCGACAAAGAAATGTGTATGGGTTTATTTTAATCAAGTGATGTGAAATCTAATACAACTAAAACATTGACTTTAACCTAAGTCTAAACCCTAATACACCTAAAACCTAACCAAAACTTAAACCCGTGTATTAAATCCGTAATCAATCTTGTTGTCTGTTATCACTATGTTTTGCTACTTTTCACTCTTATTTTAAATCTTTCTTATGTTTTCTCATCTATCATAAATTCTTAGTTCTCATGATAAAAGAACTTTCAGTTAAAATTTTATTCATTAATGGCATTAATCAATTCTACATCAGTTTGACATATGATCATTTCAGATCATATAATCTAGTATGAGAGCAAGTTGTGTTTGTAGAATTTGTCAGTGAATGTTAACCAGGTCAAAGTCGCAATGTGGAGAAGGAATCCTCAAGGAGATCGATCCAGAAATTGGAAAGAAAAGAGTCATCCATAAGTCGACCATGACAGGATCTGATGCAAGTGAAAATCCAGAAACTAAGATGATTGATGAACAGTTTCAGCAAGTATTCTTGAGTATGCAGTAGATGTTGAGAGAACTTTACGAAGATAAGAAAGCGAGAGATGCAGCTTATTCTTCAAAGACATCGAAGAAGGATAAAGGTAAAAGCAAGGCTGATAAACCTCCTTCACCTCCATCTTCTTCTTCTTCTTCTTCTTCTTCTTCTTCTTCTTCTTCTTCTTCTTCTTCCAGTACAGAATCTGAAACAGAAAAGAAACCTAAGAAAATGTCTCTTTTAAAACTTGATGTAAAATTTGAGTTACCTACTTATGATGGAAAAATGAATCTTGAAAAGCTGGATAACAGGATTAAGCAGTTAGAAGTGTATTTTCGTAAGAACATTTTTGACGATAAAATGAAAATTCAGTTAGCTACTCTTAGAATGGGGGGAACAGCTTTAATCTGGTGGGAAAGTAAAACTTAGATAGATGTAAAGCAGAAAGGTAAAGTCATATCTTCATGGTCTAAGTTTTTAAAAACTCTTAGGAAACAATTATATCCTTTAGGATACATGCAACAAGTTGTTATTGATTGACATCACTTGAGGCAAGGTAAAGGGTAGAGTGTTTAGGAGTTTACTGAGGAGTTCAGAAAGAAAGCATTGGCACTTGGTATTTCATTGGATACATGTGAAACTTTATTAAAATACATCAGCAATTTACATTCATATTTGCAACATACATTATTGATGTTTAATCCTAATGATTTTGATGAAGTGTGTGTTCAAGCCATACATATTGAATCAGGTGGAAAACCATTCAAATTTTCACCGCAATCATCCAAAGAGTTGGAAATCAAGGATTCCAATGACAGTAAGGGGAGGAACAATTTGAAGAGAAAGAAATCAGCAATAGCTCAGAAGGAAAGACCTACTTCTTATCATTGCCAGAGAATTGATCATAATGAATCTAAGTGTTGGAAACTTGACCCAGAACTTAAGCCCAAAAAGTTCCTTAAAGAGAAGGATGAAAAGAAGGCAATTGTAGCAGTCCAGCAAGATCTAGGTTTCTATTCAGGTGATGAAAGGAGGATAACTGCCATAGTTTCGATAGGTAAAACTTCTGACACTGGTTCAAGTTCAAATACTATTGCATCTTCATCAAACATAACTCCTTCAAATGATGATAAAAGAGTTGAATTATTTAACATAAGGATAAATTATAAGCACACAAAAATAGATACAATGTTTGATAGTGGATCACAGGCAAATTTAATATCTGAATATTTAGTTAAGAACTTGGTTTTGGAGACACTGAGTCTTCCAAGACCTTACCCATTAGGATGCCTAAATAAATCAACTTGGATAAAAGTCACAAAATAGTGTCGATTAAGATTTTCCATTATAGCTAATTACATTGATGAAGTGGAATTAGATGTGGTTCCAGTAAACATATGTGGAGTTGTCTTAGGAAGTCCTTATCATTATGATCATGATGCATTATTTTATAAAAGAGAGCATAAATATCACCTTAAGAAAGATGGGGTTGAATTTATTGTCAGGGCACATCAGAATAAAAATCACTTGAATTTAGTTGTTGCTAATCAGATGAAGCGATTAATAAGTTCAAATAAGAGATTTTTAATCGTGTGTGTAAAGGAACAACGTAAGAACCGACAAGATGTGTGTTCAAGTTATGAGTCTCATCTTAAAGATAGTTTGATTAAATAGGTAGAAACTTTTGTAGTTTTATTTAAAGAAACCAAACATCTTACTCATAAGCAGGGAATACAACGTGAATTACAGCTGATGCGTAAAGCTCCTCTTCCTAATCTCATAATGAATCAATTCATTCCAAGTTTGGAAGTTAACAATTACAAGGATGCAGGTCAGTACTGGGGAAAGTCGGTGTTAAATTTCTCTTGTATTGTGTCACCATTTCATGTTTTAAATAGTTTGGAAGCCTCTTTTTAGGTGGAGAGGAAGCCCATTTGTTTTCATATCACAGCCTTTTCTAAAGCAGTGCCAAAGTGTCCAATACATCTAAGGGAAACTTATGCGTCATGGGAAAGTTCTAATCAATGGAAACAACATTTAATGAATGAAGAAATAGTGATTCAAACAAATCACAGCTACTTCAATACTTTGAAAATCAAACTAAGTTGCAGCAGTTTTCACCTTACATTTTGATGGGTTTATTGCAGCAAGTTCACTTAGTAATCAGGAATCAAGAAAGTATATCAAGTCAAGTAGCTAGTTTGAGGTCAAAAATGTCTTTGATTGTCTCTGTCATTCCGCAATATAGATTGTTAGTACATGTCAATGGTATTGAACAATATCTTCTAGAGATTGTTTTTAAAGATGTTTATGAATCACTCATTCATGGTGCTTCATGGAAAGAAGTCAATTGCCATGTTCATAATAGGTTGTTTGACCATCTTCACAAGTTGTGCATACTGCAGATGGATGGAATAGTTCACCGATTCAAAATGTGCCATGATCAGCATCATCAGGGTCATCACATTCAGGTGTTTGATCGAATGTATTGGTACATCTTCAGGACAAGGTGGAGAGTGAGGGAGCTCTACCTTCATTTATTATCTGTCTAGTTAAACTTTTGTGGTCCAAAAGCTTTCAAGTGGAGAGGATTGATCTAGGAGGATATTGTCAGATCAGTTGCATAGGTTCAGTTTCGTCGTCAGCATTTAGGTCCGGTGTCATCAGCTTCAACAGTGATGTTTATGGTTTAGGTTGTCTGGTAATGTATATGGTTTTCATGGTGATATGGTTTGATACCTGGGTGTCGACATGTGATTGCCGTCAGTTCTACTAGTATTTGGTCATTGACATGGGTTTGTCGTTCACCTCGCAGGATTTGGTTGTCGACGGGTTTGTCGTCATGTGATGTTGTCGCAAATGTAGCGTTGTGACAAAGAAATGTGTATGGGTTTATTATAATCAAGTGATGTAAAAGCTAATACATATAAAACATTGACTTTAACCTAAGTCTAAACCCTAAGACACCTAAACCCTAACCTAGAACCTAAACCATGTGTTAAAACACATTTAAATACATTAAAACCTAATCTAATCCTCTCGGACCATAATACATTGAAAATCATATTAATACATTGCAAAATCGATATATCAATCCCTAACTGTGAGGTTTAGACTATGTCGGAACCATGCCATGTGAGTAGATAGAGTATATCCATCGGGGTTAGAGTTTACAGTGGAGGTTACACCTAACCACGACATCAAAACTGCAACGGGAACCATAACCATGTGAGCAATCGAAGTTAGGGTGGTTAGTGAAGCCACATCCTTAACCGCAGTGGAACTACTAGGCGATTAACGTCGACATGTGAATGGGTTAGAAAGGCACAACCACGCAAGTAAGGAAGACCGCTAGGTGAAACTGCAACTGTCAGAGTTTTGGTTAGCATGTGAGTAGGAAAAACAGTAGACAGTTGTCCGTCGGGTGTTAACGTCAAAACCACCGGAGAGGTGTCCGCCTGTGGTTAGACCACAGCCTATTCACATGGGCAGTCAACCAATCTTCGCACAATCATCTGACTTCCTATATTTTATGTGTAGCCAAAGTTATTTTTTGGTTTTTAAAGGTATTTTTTGTGTTAAACTAATTCGAAGACCATGTAACCTTATCCTTAGGTGTCATTGTGTGACAAGGCCGAGACCCATAAACACTTCTTACTAGCTATTCATTCCAAGTTTAGTCAAAGGATTTCAAATGAACCTACTAAGCCTATAAATTCATCCTTTTACTTATGGAGAAAGGAGAGAGTGGTTTTGAGTTTTAGAGTGCAGATTCTCGAGGATATATGCGTTTTTGTTTTCAGTGTAACAGGGGCATCAAGAGTCAGAATTGGGAATGGAGATAGGTGTTGGAAAGTTGGTTTAGAGAGATTTGTTATGATAGTGACCAGAAGTGCCTGCATGCATAATCAGTTTGGTAAATTTTTTGTGTAATCGACCTCCTTGAATTCAATCCTAATAAAGTGGTCACCCATCTTGAAAGCGGACCCAAAGACGTAGTCCATCAGGGACGAACTCCATAATCAGTCTTTTTGTCTAGTATCACTATGTTTTGCTGCTTTTCACTTCTATTTTACATCTTTTTTACATTTTCTCATATGTCGTAAAGTCTTTTTTCTCAAGCAGTTCTCACGATAAAAGCACTTTCAGTTAACATTCTATGCATTAATGGCATTAATCAATTCTACATCAGTTTGACATATGATCATTTCAAATCAAAATCCTTGTCTGATACAATCTTCTCGGAACATTGTGCAACCTAACCACATCTCTAATGAATAGATGTGCTACATCACTAGTTGAGAATGTAAACTTCACTGGAATGAAATGTGCAACCTTCATCAACATGTCCACCACAACCATGATGGATTCATTTTGTCTCACTTTCCATGGTAAACCTGTGATAAAGTCCATGGAAATGACCTCCCATTTCCATTCTGGAATCGCAATCGGTTGTAGCAGTCCACCTGGATGCTTACACTCCACCTTCACGTGCTGACAATCTAAGCACCTAGCCACAAACTATCCTACATCCTTCTTCAGATTCGGCCAATAATAAAACTTCTACACTATAGTCAATGTCTTATGATAGCATGGGTTACTTGAAATGTTTTCGCATGAAGCTCCTGCAAGATCACCTTCTTGAGCTCATTGTTGTCTCGTACATATATCCTATCTCTAAATCTGACCAATCCATCTACCGTGAGATGATAGTCCACATCCTATGCACCTGCATCTGTACATGTACATGTACCTATACCCATACATGTACCACTACCTATACATGTACCTGTACTCTGCTGCAACCTACGCATAATCTCCATATACTTGTCATCCTTTTGTCCTACCTTCAAGATCCTATCACGTAAGTCTATCCCATAGGAGCTCATAGTTGTTATATGATTCACCTATATCCACCTATTAAGAGCATCTGCGACCCTGTTCTCCTTTCCTTTGATGTATATGATCTCAAAATAAAACTCACTAATCGTGTCCAACCATCTAGCTTGCTTAGCGTTTAGATTTGGCTGGTCATATAGATACCTTAATTCACTCTGATGACATCAATACAAACCTCCTATAAAGAAGATAATGCCTCCACATCTTCAATGCATGTATGATCGTTGCTAGCTCAAGATCATGTGTTGGGTATTTTTTCTTGTGCTCATTCGGTTTCTATGACTCATAGCATACCACCTGTCCATCTTGCATAAGGAATCTACTAAGTCCTCTCTTGCAAGAATTTGTACATACTACAAAATCTTTGTTCGGCTCTGCGGTCTTTAACATTGGAGCATGTGTGAACAAGTTCTTAAGCTGCTCAAAACTGGACTCACACTCCTATATCCATTCAAACTTCTTACCTTTCCTCTACAATGATGTAATAGGATAAGAAATCTATGAGAAGAACCTGATGAACCTCTTGTAACAACCTGTCAATCCTATGAAGGATCTCACCTCATCTACATTTCTAGGAGTTGCCCACTCCATGATAGCTCTCACATTTTTTGGATCCACTATTACGCCCTCCTTGGAGACAACATGTCCCAAGTAATGTACCTCAGTTTGAAAGAAACTGCACTTTTTGAGCTTAGCATACAACTAATGCTCTCTCAACAACCTCAACACTGCTTCCAAATTCTCGACATGTTCTTCCTCATTTTTAGAATATACCAATATGTCATCAATGAACACAATTACAAACTTATCCAAAAAGGGACGCAAGACACTATTCACCAAACACATAAATGTAACTAGAGCATTATTCAAACTGAATGGAACTACAACAAACTCATAATACCCATCCCTGGTCCAGAAAATTGTCTTGTAAATGTCCTCCTCTTTGATGTGTACCTGATGGTATCCTGATGTCAAATCAATCTTTGAGAACATTGTTGCTCCCTTTAGCTGATCAAATAAGTCATCAATCCTCGGCAACAGATACATGGTCTTGATGGTCACTTTTTTCAACATCCTACAGTCAATGCATAATCTGAGAGTGCCATCCTTTTTATTCAAAAACAATATCAGTGCACCCCAAGGTGATACACTTGGCCTAATGTATCCCTTGTCAATCATCTCCTTTAACTGCAACTTTAGCTCTACCGACTATGGAGTACTCATCATGTATGGTTCTTTTGATGTTGGTGCTACCCCTGGTACCAACTCAACAGAAAAGTATACTTCCCTGTGAGGTGGAAACTCTGAAAATATATGTGAGAAACACGTCCTAAAAATATTGTAGAACTAGGTAGCTTTTCAAAACATCTACATCCTCAACTTCCTTACCTTTGTCGTTAGAAATATGCATTGCAAATAACACACACCCTTTTCTGTGATTGCGATTTTCCTGCATAGCTGTCACCATCCTAATTGATGTGGCTTTCTTCTTTCCCTGTAAGAATCTTGGTTCCCCATTGTCATCCAAGCACTTAATGTCTTTGTCATAACAATCCACCTTGGTCCTATGAATATATAGCTAGCTTATACCCAATAGCATACGATATGATCTCAACGGAAATACATTCAAGTGCGCTAATGTAGATATGTCATTCAAATCAAATGTACAGGCTCTTACCCAGTGATGAACTCTTTTCTTTGTACCTATAGCCAACTGCACTGACCAATGTTTTGCATGCACTTATTTATTCATACCACACTTATCCACCAAGTGAGGACTAAGATAATATAATTAGATCCAAGATCAATCAAAATAGAAACAACTTGATCACAAAGCTTTTCATCCATCTCAATGATGGATGGTTGATGGTCTACCTATCTGTTATCCAATGTTGCATAGATACGAGGAATTCTCGAACCAACTTCCCCAAAAGTCTACGCCTCCTGTACACTATATATTTGAGGCCTACAACCCTGATTCTATAGAAAATTTCTCTTAAGGTGCTCCTTACCACATGTCCAACACTCCATGACCCATGTCCCTGTCTAGCTACATTAAACTTGTTTTGTGGTGCCACATTTTCTTTCTCTTATGCATTCTGAGGCCTTGTTATTTTCGGCTACCATTTACCTTTATCTTTCCCTTTCCATCCTTATTGAGATTCATTCTTATGCTTCGACTAATCATAGAAATGCTTCAATTTCCAAATAACTTCCTCAAGTAACCAAGGCTCATCATACTCAATCTGATCTCTAAATGCTAATGGAAAACCACTAACAATCGTTGAAATTTAGCCTTCTCATTTTCAAGATACGATACATACCTCAATAGCTCCAGGAACTTAGTCATGTACTCTTCATCTGTCATTGATCCAATATTTAGCTCATAGAATTATTTGGTCTTACTGTCATAGTACCATTTTTACAAGTACTTCTTCTTGAAAAGACTCTTTAACTCATGCCAACTCAAGTCCTCTGGCCTGATGTCTCTGACCCACTTCACATCTTCTGACCAGATATATTCTTTACCTAACAGGTTGAAGATAGCTACTCTGGCTTGATATTTCTGTGTAATTATGCAACTCAAAGAACTTCTTCATCCCAAGTATCCAAGTCTCTACATCTTCTAGCTTCTTCAAATATCCATCAAAAGTAGGTGGATTTTCCTTCTTAAATTAATCTGGCAAGTATCCCCTATCACTCCTCTTGTAAAGATGATAACGATGACAATCATTATTCCTAGAGTAGCACCTATGTCCATCACCTCTCATATCTAGAGTCTCCATCAACCTTCCATCCTCACTATGTCATCTTTATCTGACCTGTGACCTCCATGAGACCTACTGCAATATGCCCCATTAGTTTTATCCTCCTGCGCGTGGTTGATCTGCAATGGTGCCTGTCGCTACAATTTTGATAAACTTTGAAGAAGTCTTTCATTAACCTCTGCTTGTTTCTCTTGTGCCTACATGATTTTGTCATTGTCCGTCTTACAACTCCTTATTTATTCCTTCAAGCTTATCAATGTGTTTCTAAGTTAGAAGAGTGCCCAACTCCATGCTCCTCATTTGATTCATAAGGAGGATCTTTGTAGTCTACCATCTTTCTAGTCATTTGATCTCTTTCTTGTAAGGCATATTATGTCAGCTAAACCAAATCACAATAAACCAACGTACCTTAGCATAATTTGGGGAGGATACCTCATTTGAAAGATCAACCAAATCAGTGTAATATAAGTATAACATAATCATAACAACATATAGACATATAATAAATAGGTGTATCAACACATACACATCAATCTATCTAGAGTCAAGTCATCAATGCATGACCATCTCAACCGTACACCATGACCTCATGCATGACCATATCAACCATACACCATGACCTCATGCATGATAACAACAACCATACCAATGTACATTGACAATATGCAAGCATAAACAACATGTAACCAATCATACACTCATGATAAAAAATTCCATGACAACACCCTCACTTTCACATGGAAACATCACTACAATCCTGAATATCACCATACATATGCAACAAGCATATAGACCAAAAGGATGAGTAACACATGTGCAACCAACATGAATGCATGACCAATGCACATTTCCCATCCAGTCCAAGGGTTGAACCATGCTCTAATACCACTGTGTGGTATCAGATATGACCCAAAGAGAGTGCAACCCACTCTGATACCACTCTGCAACACCCTCATCCCACATCTACCCGAGTAACCATCCAACCAGGGTAAATATGTGACGAGAGGCCACTATAATGGGATTCAACCTCCTAGGTGGCCTTAAGGAAGTGGAATCGATGGAAACACATCACACAGACCTTCCACATCAGCAACAGAACTCTCAGGAGCCATCCCAACCACTCAAGTAACCAACCCCTAAGAGCAACTGAATTTTTAGACCATTAAACCCCCAGAAACTCCCTTGATATGGGCATGCATGCATCTAGGATGTTGTAGACGCTCCCATAGCATGGGTATGTATGTGTCTGGGGATTTTTCTCCTCAAAATTGTGCCTACAAATCCAGGATTTGTGCCACTTTTTCAGGCCCAGAGCCTAGGTCACTGCCCAAAACTCAACTAAACTTTCAGAGATGAATTTACACAACATAAAAATGATGTATTTTAAAAAACAATGACAAGGTCTAAACTGGACCCCTATTATCCATGGAAGGCATTTCGTCAAACATGTCACAAATATGCAATCTACAAGTTTAAACAATAGATCTAAGAATAGGGGTCTCATACTTATCTGAGAATCGCTAAGAAGAATTATTCCCTTATATCATTATGTGTATTATCATCTATTAGGTCATAGATACGTTGTTCATCCATTTACAAATTAAAACATGAGGAGATTCATACATCATAATTGTCATAATACATGCTTATAACCAGCATAATAACAATAGAAATATCAAGGATTCATCAGCCATGGAATCCACTTATAAACTAGTAAATTTACACATAATATGTCAAGGTTAATGAATGAAAAATCCAACTCAGGATGGGACTACCATGTTCCACCCAATCATAGAATGGCTAAGCCAATTCTCTCTTCACCAATTAACCCCCATGTCATATTCCAAGCATGAATGTGGAACTCAAACCAAAAGAACCAACTAGGGCATCTAGAGGCTAAACCACCTCACCCTCATCAATAGAAATAAGGCTTTATCGCAATCCATCCTCGATCACTAGGCCAAACAATAGAAATGTAATAATAGGCTTTACGATGATCTTTGTCGAATCACTAGGCCAAAACAATCATGGATGCCACCAAATTTCTCCACCTACAATGTGAGGAATTCTCCTTTCTCCTAGTCTCTCAGGCTTTGCCACAATCCACACCGGATCACTATGCCCTAAATCAAGACCCACTCTCCAAGCTTTATTGCATATCCCATCCTAGGATTACTAGGCCTGGTGGAGAGAACCCACCTCTAAGCTTCGCCATATATCTCGTCATTCACCAGTCAAGGATTCCTAAGCCCACCAAGGAAACACAAAATTTAGCTTTACCGCAACCCACAGTTTGGTTCAGGAGTTACTAGGCCATGTGTTATATTATTCAGAGATCCACCTCACTCAGATTTGAATCCATCTGGCAATCCAGATCAACCAAAACATGAAAACCTCATCACACTATGGCTATCCGGAAATGGAAAGGCTAGGTTAAAAAAACTGTCACACCAGGAAAATCCTATGCCATAACAGCAAAGAACCACACGCAATACCATGCATGCCAAATTTAGAAAGGAAAACACACATGCAAATTGATACCTACAAAGAATCATGTTGTAGCTACTTGATCTTGCTCTTCCCTGCTTGCTCCTTCCTTCCTCTTGCCTTCTTTTCCTTTCTTAATCCAATGCCAAAGTGCTCCAAGAAAAGTCTAAGTGTCCAAGAGTGAGAGAGAGACAGAATAATGAGAGAGCTCCAAAACTGAACTGACAAAAGGTACCAACTAATCCTCAAAATCCTTTCTATCAACTACGCCTTATTTTCTTCATTTTCAATTATTTTCCTTCATTTTCCTCCTCACATGCAACATGTGACCTTTGACTTTCCTTTTCTCCTAATTTCCATTATTTTGATAAATAAATGTGCCAAAATGCCATTTTTCCATTCCAAATCCTTTTTCATTGCCTTTACCAATTTCCTTATCCATAATAAACCAATGAACACCCACACTAGGATGTCTTACCCAACATTTAACTTCGAATAAGTGTCCCATCAATCATGGTTATTATTTTGCTTTTATTAACTTTTATTACATGGAATTTTCACGAGGGTTGTTACAATGAGTCTATTTGAGGCACTATATGGGTAGATTTGTAATACTCCCATCAGTTGGAGTGATCCAGTAAATAGGGTGTTGATTGGACCAGACATGTTGGCAGAGATGAAACAGGAAATGTAGGTAATCAAGAAGAATCTAAAGGTGGCACAGGATAGGTAGAAAATTTATGCAGATCAGCATAGGTTGTTTAAAGATTTTTAGGTTAGGGAACAGGTGTACTTGCACATTAATCCCAAAAAGAGATCCTTGAGGATTGGATCATGTGCTAAGTTAGCACCTCGATATTGTGGACTAGTAGCCTATCGACTTGAACTACCTCTGACAGTGAAATTCCACGATGTTTTCCATGTTCCATTGCTTAAAAAGTATGTTAAAGATGTTGATCATGTGATTGACTGGTCTGTATTACAGGTGGAACAAGAAGGATAATTTCATCTGGAACCTCAGTGCATTTCGCTGAGAAATAAGCTCATGCTCCATAACTGAGTAATTGAGCAAGTTAAAGTGCAATGGAAGCACATTGGACGATATGAAGCTACATGGGAGATGGTGGATCAGATGTAGCCTATGTATCCTTCTCTATTTGTTGGTTGAGCGAATGTTTTTGGCATATGTTTTGGTGTGATGTTTTGGTGTGTGTGTGTGTGTGTGTGTGTGTGTGTGTGTGTGTGTGTATGGATGTAAATATCGCCATGATTTGTGTTATAAATCTCCAGTAAGCGGTATGGGTGTCATGTCGTTATGGTTGTCATGTTGTTATGTTTCTCATGTTGGTTTGATTCTCAGCAAGATGATCATTGTAAATATTGCAACGATCTAAGTTATAAAGCTCCATGGGCAGTATGTTTTGCTTTTCAGCAGTCTTGTTGGTTGTAGGTGTCATTGAACACCGAGGATGGTGTTCCCCTAAGGGGGGGGGTTCTGTAACAACCCTGGACAAAAATACATGTAATAAAGTTAATAAAGGAAAAAAATAACCAAGTTCATGGGACATGTTTTCCAAGCTAAACGTTGGGTAAAAAACATAGCGATGGGGATCACTTGTGATTAATTAATGGCTATGGAAATTGGCAAAGGCAGTGGCAAAGGCTTTGGAAAGGCATGAGGCATTAATTGGCATTTTATTATGAAAATAATAGAAATATGAGAAAAACAAGGTGAAAGGTCATAGGTTTCATGTGAGGAGGAAAATGAAGGAAAATAATGGAAAATTGAAGAAAATAGAGACCTCATTTGTAAAAAGGCTTTTGAGGATTAGTTGACAGACTTTTGTCAATGTTAGCTTCTTCTTTTTTCAGTTTATCTTGGAGCTCTCTCTCTATTCTCTCTTTCTTTCATACTCTTGGAAACTTAGAGTTTCTTGGAGCCCTCTTGGAGGAGCGTGGCATACTTTGGGTTTGGAGCAAGAAGGCAAAGAAAGAGCATGAAATCATGACTGTAACAACCCTTGTGAAAATTCCATGTAATAAAAAGCAAATAAAGGCAAAATAATAACCACAAATGATGGGACTCTTACTCCAAGATGAATGTTGGGCAAAACCTTAATGGTGGGGATCACTTGTGATTGTTTATGGCTAAGGAAATTAGAAAGGGCAAGGGCTAAGGCTTTGGAAAGGAAAAATGGCATTTTTGGCACATTTATTTATGAAAATAATGGAAAATAGGAGAAAAGGGAGGTGAAAGGTATCAAGTTGCATGTGAAGAGGAAATTGAAGGAAAATAATGGGAAATGAAGAAAATAGAGGCCTCATTCATAAAAGGACTTCTGAGGATCAGTTGGTAACCTTCTTTCAGTTTAGTTTTGAAGCTCTCTCATTATTTTCTCTCTCTCATATACTCTTTGAGACTTAGAGTTTTCTTGGAGCACTCTTAGAGGGTATGGAATACTTAGAGTTTTAGAGCAAGAAAAACGCAGGAGGGCATTAGGATCAATAACTACTTCAGATTTTCTTGCAGGTACCAAGTTGCATGTTTTTTTCCTTCACTAGTTTTTCCATGCATGGCATATGCATGTGGATTTTTGGTTGTGATTTTTCATTAGCATGGAGGATGGTTAGGATTGATAGTGGATTGCCTAGCCTTGCCATTTCCTGGATAGTCATGGTGATTGTGGGTTTACTTCCATTGTTTTATTTTGGTTGGTTCTCATGTTTCCTTAGCTTGGGTTGAGTTATTAGTCCTTGAAACCGTGGTTTGACAAATGTTCTGGAAGCCCTATAACAACTTGGGTTGAGTTACTAATCCTGGAAGCCTTGGTTGGACAAATGCTCTAGAAGCCCTTGGTTAGTTGAGTTACTAGTCCTAGAAGCCCTGGTTGGATAAATGGTCTAGAAGCCCTGTATAAGTTGTGCATTTATTTAATAGTCCTAGAAGCCTTGGTTGGACAAACTCTCTGGAATCTCTGGAAGGCTTGGACGGAGACCATTTTGATGATGTTTTTGTGATGTTCGGCCATGAAGTGGAATCACTATTTGAAGGGTTGAGGTGGATGGCCTCTGGAAGCCTTGGATGAGTTTTCATTGATGTGTTCTATGAGATCCCACATTCATCCTTGGAATATGGCACAGGGGTGAATGGCTGAAGAGAGATTTGGCTCAACCATTCTATGGTCAAGTGGAACGTGGAAGTCCCATCTTGGGTTTGGATTTTGCATCATTAATGAAAGGTTATTTCTCCTTGTATTTATATGAGCATATTGATGAATTGTATGTGGTCTATATGGTTGTACTTTCATGAGTATTCATGTTGTTATTATGTTGGTTATGTATGTGTTTTATGACAACATCCATGTGTGGCTCTCATCATGTTTTTACTTTGTAATTAAATGATCAATGTATCTATGACCTATTCGATTAAATAGCAGTTGATGTGTTGAGACATCAATGGTTCTTAGTGATTCTCAGCTAAGTATGAGACTCTTATGTTGAGAACTGATAACTATACCTGTAGATTACACATTTGTGATCTGTTTGACGAAATGTCTGTCATGGCTAGTAGGGGTCCAGTCAAGGTATTAAACAACTATTTGCTTTAATACTATCATTTCCATGTTATTTTACTAATCTGAAGAGATAGTTCAATTCTAGGTAGTGACCTGGACTCTAGGCCTGAAAAAGTGGCTCAAATCTCATAGTCACTCGCATAACACTAACAATAATTATATATAGGTATGTAAATAAATAACAATAATTGAATAAATAAATATTAAATAAGAATATTAATAATATATATATATATATATATATGATAGTATTTATATATATATATATAACAATAAATTAAATTAAATAACCAAATAAAAAAATATAAAAATAAAAATATTAAAATATTAAATAATAAATCCAAATAATAATAATAATAATAATATTTATATATATATATATAAATAAATCCAATATAGAATAATAATAAATAATATTAATAATATATATATTATATATATATTATAATAATAATATATATAGGTATGTAATATATATATCGTAATTAAATAAAAAATCCAAATAAATAAAATCATAAACAAATAATAAATAAAATTAATACTCATTTAAATAAATAAATAAAATTATTATTAATTAAATTAATCATTTGTAAGCTGACTACAAAAGAAGACATTAAATATATTTTTCAATAACTATTAATAAGTCTTTGCAATTTCACGCTCTCTCTTCTCAAATACAAATCTCATTGCCATGATGATGGACTCACTAAGCTAGTTCGAAACGTTGGTTTCAAAACTATTCACAAGTTTTTTCCACAAAATTAAAAATTCAAGCAACCTATATGGACTCCCTCTTTAATAACACTAACAGTTTTGCTCTCGAGTCACTGGTAGGAAAGCCTGTGAGAGCGACTTTGGGTTGTTGGTCGCACTCATGCCTATAGCATGGGAGCAACTGAACCTTAAATTTTCCAAAATCTGAGTGGGGCCCCAAAGCAAGCAGTCTAAAGTATTGGATTGGTTCTTGAGGGTCATGTAATTGATGATTAATGTATGTATCATGTGTTTCCATTGATTCCACTTCCTTAACGTGACTTAAGAGGTCGAATCATATCATAGTGGCCTCTCGTCGCATGTTTACCCCGGCTAGCCAGTTGCTTGGGTAGATGTGAGAGGAGGGTGTTATAGAGTGGTATCAGGGCATGGTTCACCCCTCAGACTGGATGGGCTATGTGTTGATCATGCATGCATGTCAGTTGCATGTGTATCTCTCACCCTTGCATTCCATGTGCTTGTTGCATTTGCATGATGTTGTTCATAGTTTTAGTGATGTTGTCATGTAAATTTTGAGGTGTTATTATGTAATGCATGGTTGTGAGTGTATGACTCTTTACATGTCGATTTATGTTGCTTACATGCATCGTTGTAGTATGATTGGTTACATTCTTATATTATTGGTTGCATGTATCATTATTGTAGGTTTGATTTCAAATATTATTCATTCGTGCTTGGTCATATATGTTTATGCATATGTGTAGATGGTTATGCATCACTTATGCATGTTCATGTTTGTATGTGGTCAAGTGTATAGTGACGTAATGATGGTGGTTGTCGTGCATGAGGTCATGGTGTGTGTTATCATTGAGATCATGCATTGATGACTGGACCCTAGCTAGAATAATAGTTGCATGGTCATATGATTATGTTTTATGTTTCTATATGTTTTCATAATTATGTTATACATGTATCACATTGATTTGTTGATGTTGCAAATAAGGTATCCTCCCCAAGCTATACTAAGGTACATTAGTGTATTGTGATTTGGTTTAGCTGATATGATATACCTCACAGAAAGAAATATCAAATGGCTAGCAATATGGTTGACTACAAAGACTCTCCCTATGAATCAATAGAGTAGTATGGTGTTGGTAACTCTTCTAACTTGGCAGTGACATTGAGAATTTTAAAGGAAGAACTAAAGAGTTTTAAGGCAGATAATGACAGAATCATGTAGGCACGGAAAAGTTAGTAGAGGTAAATGCAGTCATACTTCAGAGCTTGTCAAAATTTCCAGCAACAAGGACCACTTCGGATCAACCATGAACATGAGGATAGAACTAATGGGGCATATGATAGTAGATCACATGGTGGTCATCGATCAGATAGAGATGACACAATAAGATATGGTAAATTTTTGGAGACTCCAGATAGGTGAAGGGATAGACACAGGTATGATTCTAGTTCTGATTCAGATAAGCACTATGATCATCATCTGTATCATCCTTACAGGAGGAGTGGTAATGGGTATTTTACATATGAGTTTAAGAAATAAAATCCACCTACTTTTGATGGAGAGGTAAAGAAATCACAAGATGCAGAGGCATGGTTGCTAGGCACGAAGAAGTTATTTAGATTGCATGACTATTCAGAGAACATGAAAGCTAGAGTGGCTACATTTAGTCTCAAAGGAAAAGAAGACATTATGTGGGAAGACGTGAAGAATGTCAGAGGTATAAATGAGGAAGATTTGACATGGAGTGAGTTTGAGTGGCTATTCAAGAAGAATTATTTGTCGGAAAGATACTTTCATGACAAGGCAAAAGAATTCTATGAGCTAAAGATGATGATAGATGATGAGTACACTAGCAAATTTTTGGAGTTGCTAAGGTATGTGCCTTACCTCAAGGAGGAGAAGGATGAGATTCATAGATTCATTAGTAGATTACCAATTGCATTCAAAGATAGGATTGAGTTCGAAGATCCTAGATCATTATAGGAGGCCATCCAAAAATTGAAGCATTGATATGAATAATCGAAGCACAGAATTGAGACTAAGCTAGACTAGAGAGGTAATGCAAAGAATGAAGGAAAATGAGACAAGAAGCAAGTACAACCACATGACACAGGGAACAAGGAGAATGTTTCACCATATAAGAAGTTCAATACATAGGATAGAGTACGGGGATTCTGATCAGGAGAACATAACAAGGAGACAAGTTAGAAGCCTATAGAGTGTTGGACTTATGGCAAGGATCATTGCAGGAGAGATTGTCGGCAAAATTAGGGTGGTAGACCTCATATATATAGTGCGCTAGAGGAAAAGACTATTGGATATGTTGGTCAGAGTATTCCATGTATCTATGTAGCATTTGATAACAAACAAGCAGAGCATCAGGCATTTATCATTGAGATGGATGGTAAGCTTTGTGATCAAGTTATTTATATTTTGATGACCCTAGATATAATTATAGCTATTTTAGTCCTATTTTGGTGGATAAGTGTGGTTTGAGTAAGGAATTGCATGCAGAGTCCTGGTTAGTACAGTTGGCTACAAGTAGAAGAAATGAGTTGATTGTTGGGTAAGAGCTTGTGCATTTGACTTGAATGGTATGCCTACCGCAACGCATTTGAATGTATTACCATTGGGTTCATAGAGTATGTTTTTGAGCATGGACTGGTTGTATCTTCATAGAACCAAGGTAGACTATTATGACAAAGCCATTGAGTATGTTGATGACAATGGAGAACTATGAGTCTTACAGGGAAAGAAGAAAGCAACATCAGTTAGGATGGTGATAGTTATGCAAGCATAGTGTCGTCGCAAGAAAGGGTGAAAGTTATTTGCAGTGCACATTTCTAGTGATAAAGGTAAGGAAGTTGAGGATCTAGATGTGTTGAGAAGATACCCAATTTACAAGAGTTCAAGGATGTATTTCCTAAGGACATTATAGAGTTTCCACCTCACAGGGAGGTAGACATTTCTAGTGAGTTAGTTCCAAGGGTGGCTCCAACATCAAAAGCACCTTACAAGATGAGTACACTTGAGTTGGTTGAGTTAAAGTTGCAATTGAGGGAAATGTTTGACAAGGGATACATTAGGCCAAGTGTATCACCATGGGGCACACCAGGATTGTTTGTGAAGAAGAAAGATGGTACTCTTAGATTATGCATTTAACACAGGCTGTTGAACAAAGTTACCATCAAGAACAGGTGTCATTAGTCGAGGATTGATGACTTGTTCGATCAGTTGAAGGGAGCAGCAGTGTTCTCCAAGATTAATCTAAGATCCAAATACCATCAGGTACACATCAAAGAAGAGGACATTTACAAGACTGCATTCAGGACCAGGTATGGGAATTATGAGTTTGTTGTTGTTCAATTTTTCTTAACTAATTCTCCAACTACATTCATGTATTTGATGAATAGTGTGTTGCGTCCATATTTGGATAAGTTTATTATTGTGTTCATTTATGATATACTCGTATATTCTAAAAATGAGGAAGAGCATGTCAAGCATTTAACAACAGTGTTGAGGTTGTTGAGGGAGCATCAGTTGTATGCTAAGCTCAGCAAGTGTAGTTTTTTTCAAACTGAGGTACAATACTTGGGAAATGTTGTCTCCAAGGAAGGCATTATAGTAGATCCAGAGAAGATAAGGGCCATCATGGAGTGGGTAGCTCCTAAGAGTGTGGACGAGGTAAGATATTTCATGGGTCTGGTAGGATATTACGGGAGGTTCATCAAGAAATTCTCGCGTATTGCTTATCCCATTACATCATTGAACAGGGAATGTAAGAAGTTCGAATGGATAGAGGAGTGTGAGGTTAGCTTTGAGCAGCTTAAGCAGTTGTTGAAGAATCCACCAGTGTTACAAATTGAAAATATAGAAAAAGAGTTTGTGGTATGCACAGATGCTTGCAAGAGAGGAATTGGTGGAGTCCTTATGCAGGATGGATAGGTGGTATGTTATGAGTCATGAAAACTAAATGAGCACGAGTAGAACTACCCCACACATGATTTGGAGTTAGTAGCGATCATACATGCATTGAAGATGTGGATGTTATCTTCTAAATGCCAAGCAGGATAAATGGTTGGCCATGATCAGCGAGTTTGATTTCGAGATCAGGTACATCAAAGGTAAAGAGAACAGGGTGGTAGATGCTCTTAGTAGACAGGTACAAGTACATCACTTGGCAGCCATGATCTCCTATGGGAGAGACTTATATGATAAGATCTTGCAGGCAGGTCAGCAAGATGTTAGGTATATGGAGATTGTGCATAGGTTACAGCAGGGTACTAGTACAAGTAGAGGTGCAAGTGCAAGTGCAGGTACAGGTATTGGTGCAGGTATAGGTGTACGTGCACAAGGTATGGATTATTGTCTTACAACGAATGGATTGATTAGGTTCTGAGATAGGATATATGTATCACATAACAGTGAGATCAAGAAGGTGATCTTGAGGGAATTTCATGCCAAACCTTATTCTAGTCACCCAGGTTATCAGAAGACACTGACAGCGGTGAAGAGATTTTACTATTGGATGAATTTGAAGAGGGATGTAACAGAGTTTGTGGTGAGGTGTTTTGACTGTCAACGAGTGAAAGCAGTAAACATCCAGATGGACTGCTATAGCGGATTGCAATTTTGGAGTGGAAATGGGAGGTCGTTTCCCCGGATTTCATCATAGGGTTTCCGAATATAGTGAAACAGCATGATTTCATTATGGTTATTATGGACATATTAAGAAAGGTTGCACACTTCATTCCAGTGAAGTCTACATTCTTAGCTAGCGATGTAGCACAGGTATTCATTAGAAATGTGGTTAGATTGCATGGTGTTCCAAAGAAGATTGTTTCAGACAGGGATGTCAAGTTCACTTCCAAGTTTTGGAAGGAGTTATTTGTAGACTTGGGCACAGAGTTGGCCTTAAGCACAACTTATCATCTACAAACAAATGGATGAACAGAGAGGGTCAACAGGATATTGGAGGACATGTTGAGGATGTATGTGATGCATCAACAGAGGAAGTGGGAAGAGTATCTTCCTTTGGTAGAGTTTGCATACAACAACGATTTTCAGGAGTCATTGAGGATGAGTCCTTTTGAGGCATTGTATGGGCATAGTTGTAACACTCCCATCAGTGGGAGTGATTCAGTTAGCAGGGTATTGATTGGACCAGATATGTTGGCAGACATGGAACAAGAAATGCAAGTGATCAAGAAGAATCTAATGGCAGCACAGCATAGGCCGAAAAGCTATGCAGATTGGAATAGGTTGTTCAAGGAGTTCCAGGTTGGGGAACAGGTGTACTTGCGCATCAAACCAAAGAAGAGATCCTTGCAGATTGGATCATGTGCTAAGCTGGCACCACGGTTTTTTGGACCCTTCAACATTATTGAGAGGATTGGGCCAGTAGCCTATCGACTTGCACTACCTCCAGTAGTGAAAGTCCATGATGTTTTCCATGTATCATTGCTTAAGAAGTATGTTAAGTATGTTGATCATGTGATTGACTTGTCTGTATTGTAGGTGGAACGAGATGGAGAATTCTAGTCGAAGCCTTAGTATATATTGCAGAAAAAGGTTCTCATGCCCTGAAACTGAGCAATCAAGCAAGTTAAAGTGCAATGGAAGCACTTTGGGCTGGATGAAGCTACATGGGAGATGGTGGATTAGATGCGGGCTATGTATTCTTCCTTGTTTGTCGAAGGAAAAGAAGCCTCGATATGGTAGTTTGGTATATGCTTTATGGTGGTTGATATATGCTTTATGATGGTTTTGTATATGCTATATGATGTTTTGATATATGCTTAGATATGGTGTTTAGTATATGTTTTGATATATGAATTGATATATGATTTAGTATATATTTGTGGTAATGTTGTTGTATGTACACATGTATATGGATGATAACACTGCCATAAGCTATATTATAAATTATAAAGCTCAACTATGCGGTATGGGTGTCATGTTATTATGATTATGTTGTCATGTTACTATGCTATCGTGTGGTTATGTTATCATGATGTTATTATGTCATGTGGATTGGCACTCAGCGGGATGATCATTGTAAATATCGTAATGATTTGTTTTATATAGCTCTACTATGTGGTTTGTTTTCATGTTGTCATGATGTTTTTATTTTGAGCGGTTATTTCATTGTAAATACTGCATCGAGTTGTGTTATAAAGCTCCATGAGCAATATGTCTTTTTTTAGCAGGTTGTTGATGTATATGTGTGATTGAACATTGATGACGGTGTCCCCCAAGGGAGAGGGTTCTGTAACATCCCTAGTGAAAATTCCATGTAATAAAAAAGGTAAATAAAGGCAAAATAATAACCATAGATGATGGAACACTTATTCCAAGATGAATGTTGGGAAAAATCCTAGTGATGGGGATCACTTGCGATTGTTTATGTCTAAGGAAATTGGCAAAGGCAAAGGCTAAGGCTTTACAAAGGAAAAATGGCATTTTTGGCACATTTATTTATGAAAATAATGGAAATTAGGAGAAAAGGGAGGTGAAAGGTCAGAGGTTGCATGTGAGGAAGAAATTGAAGGAAAAAAATGGAAAATGCAGAAAATAGAGGCCTCATTCATAAAAAGGCTTCTAAGGATCAGTTGGTAACCTTTTGTCAGTTCAGTTTTGAAGCTATCTCATTATTATCTCTCTCTCTCATACTCTTGGAGACTTAGATTTTTCTTGGAGCACTCTTGGAGGGTGTGGCATACTTGGATTTTTGGAGCAAGAAGGAAAAGGAAGAGCATGAAAGCATAGGAGGGCATCAATATCAGCAACTACATCATATTTTCTTGCAAGTATCGAGTTGCATGTATGTTTCCTTCACTAGTTTTTCCATGCATGGCATATGCATGTGGATTTTTGTTTGTGATCTGTCATTGGCATGGGGGATGGTCGGGATTGAGATTTGATTGCCTAGCCTTGCCATTTCCTGGATAGCCATGGTGATTGTGTGTTTACTTCCATTTTATTTTATTTTTTTGTTGGTTCTCATGTTTCCTTAACTTGGGTTGATTTATTAGACCTAGAAGCCCTGGTTGGACAAACGCTATGGAATCCCTGTAACGCCATGGGTTGAGTTACTAGTCCTGGAAGCCTTGGTTGGATAAATGCTCTAGAATCCCTTGGTGGGTTAAGTTACTAGTCTCAAAAGCCCTGGTTGGAAAAACACTATAGAAGCCCGATATAATTTGTGGGTTGAGTTACTAGTCCTGGAAGCCTTGGTTGGACAAACGCTCTAGAGGCCTTAGAAGGCTTGGATGGAGACCAATCTGATGATGGTTTTGTGATGTCTGGCCGTGAGGTGGAATCATTGTTTGATGGGTTGAGGTGGATGACCTCTGGAAGCCCTAGATGAGTTTTGATTGATGCATTCTACAAGATCCCACATTCATGCTTGGAAATAGGCATGGGGGTGAATGGCTGAAGAGAGATTTGGCTCAGCCATTCTATGGTCGAGTGGAACATGGAAGTCCCATCTAGGGTTTGGATTTTGCATCATTAATGAAAGGTTATTTCTCCTTGTATTTCTATGAGTATTTTGATGGATTGTATGTGGTCTACATGGTTGTACTTTCATGAGTATTTTTGCTGCTATTATGCTGGTTATGTATGTGTCTTATGAAAACATCCATGTGTGGCTCTCATCATGTTTTTACTTGTAATTGAATTATCAATGTATATATGACCTAATGGATGGAATGGAAGTTGATGTGTTAAGGCATCAATGGTTCGTAGCGCTTCTCAGCTAAGTATGAGACCCTATGCTGAGAATTATTAACTACACATGTAGATTACACATTTGCAATATGTTTGACGAAATGCCTATCATGGCTAGTAGGGGTCGAGTCAAGGTCTTAAACAAGTATTTGCTTTAATATTGTCATTTCCATGTTATTTTACTGATCTGAAGAGATGGTTAAATTATGGGCAGTGACCTGGGCTCTGGACCTGAAAAAGTGGCTCAAATCCCAGAGTCACTGGCATAGTACTGATAATTTTGGTCTTTGGTCACTGGCAAGCAAGCCTATGAGAGCAACTTTAGGTTGTTAGTTTCACTCATGCCTATAGCATGGGAGCAACTAAGCCATAAATTGTCTGAAAGCTCATTGGGACCCCAAGGCAAGTTGTTTAAAGTATTGGATTAGTTCCTGAGGGTCCTATAATTGATGATTAATGTCTCTATTGTGTGTTTTTATCAGTTCCACTTCCTTAATGTGACTTAGGAGGTCAAATCATATCATAGTGACTTAGGAGGGTGTTATAGGGATCAGCAGCTACAGCGATTTTTCTTACACGTACCAAGTTGCATGTATGATTTCCTTGCTAGTTTTGGCATGCGTGGCACATGCATGTGGTTTTTTAGTCATGATTTTTCATTGGCATGGAGGATTGCCTAGATTGACAGTGGTTTTGCCTACCCTTTCCATTTCATGGATAGTGTTATGCAACCAAGTCATAGAAAAGATAGATAAACAACTTAAAAATTATCGTCTTCAAGGGGAAAACCTCCTTTACATTACATAAATGAACAATTCTTGGATGATACAAATGAAAAGACCTCCTTTGTATATATAAGAGTATAAGGGGTCACAATATAAACAGAGGCTACATAACAATAATGATGTAAGAGGACAACAATAAAAATAATGAGCTTCCATGGGGCACAACAATAATAATATGGGGGCTACACAGGCACAACAATAATAATAAGGGGGACATACTAGTATTATAGGGAACTAACATGCCCTTCTCCTTCAAAAAAGTGTTGTCCTAAATGTTTGAGTAGTTCTGGATGCTTCTATATAAAATTATTATCCTCCCATGTGGAATCCTCAACAGGTAAGTTCTTCCACTAAATGCAATACTCTGAAATTGATTGATTTCGTAGTTGTTGGGCTCTTGCTTCCGTGACTGCTTCAAGCTCAAATATGATTTTTCCTTCTTCGCCAAGTTCTGGAAACAATGTTTGAATTGGAAGCTTGTCACCGGTAACCTTCTTTAAGTATGAAACATGTAAAACTAGGTGTACTTGGGAAGATGCAGGAAGTTCCAATTTTTATGCCATAGTACCAATATTTTACAACACCTTGTAAGGACCTTAGTACTTGGGTGATAATTTATTATCCTTCTTAATTTTCTTGACAAACATTTGTTTGTATGGTTGTAGCTGTAAAAATACCCAATCACCTAAATCAAAGCCTCTTTCACTGTGATGTTGATTTGCCTAATGTTTCATTCGATTTTGTGCCAAAGTGAGGTTATCCTTTAAGAGTTGGAGAACTTGTTGTTGATTCTCAATGTGATCTTCCACTACTTAAACCTTATAATTTTCTCTTAAAGTTAATGTGATGGATGTGGATGATATCCATAAAGTGCCATAAATAGGGTCATTTTTGTTGTAATATGGAAGGAAGTGTTATACCACCATTCAGCTAGAGGTGACCCTTGACCCATTTTGTTTGTTTATCAGATACATAGAAACGAAGATATCCTTCCAAACATTTTTTCACTATCTCTATTTTCCCATCAGATTGAGGATGATAAGACAAGCTATGAGCTAATTGATACCAAGACAAGAAAATAAATTTGTCCAAAACTTTCCAATGAAAATGTGACCTCTGTCACTTATTATAATCTTTGGATTTCCATGAATCTTTTGAATTGTTTCCATAAATGCAGTAGAGACTATGTTGTCTTTAAAAGGATGATATAATGCCCAAAAGTGTGCATACTTGGTAAGTATATTGTCATCTCCCTTCTCAAACACATCTGTAATAGGGTGTTGCTACACAATTTTGCATAGTTTTGGCTAAGGAAGAGAACCCATCATTTTCGACTTAGGGACTTAGGAGGCAATTCGACTTTATTTGCTTGCTAGTGGAATGTGGGGGCCACCCACATGGGAGTTCGAATTGTCCCATTCGAATATCTTGGAGGGAAAGTCGAATAGGTGGATGGAGGGGCCCACATGAGGCTAGGGACACCCAAGGAGTTATAAGGAGGGACAAACTCACAATTTTGGATTCATTCATACATCTTGCAAACAAAATCACTTGATTGTTCACTCTATTGTTTAGCTGATTCAACTCGTTGTTTAGCCACGAATCACTAAAGCGGGAGATTCAGCCTCTACTTTAGGGGACCATCTGTGCCCGCCCTAGAGAGGTAGTTCTACAAGGATTTCAGGAGTTCCAAGGCAGTGACATAGCACCACCAACCAGTGCAGAGCAAGGAGTGTGTATTTTTGGGCAGCCAGGAAACACGCAGAGGGAGATTGAGGCAAGCAGAGCTCTGATTTATTATCTGGGAGTTGGGGAGCTGAGGTAGTAGCATTAGACCAGCATTCTTGCTGGATTTTACAGCCAGTTGAGCCAGCATTCTAGCAATTCAAACTGCTAGGCTAGGGGACAGCACATAGGCCACACAACATATTTTCGTGGTACTTGGGAGTAGCTGAGTTGGGCCAAGAGATCATCCGGGGAGTCAGGGATTGGATAGCACAGGGGAAATCAACATTTTGGAGAATTTTTCAAGTGGATTTACAGGCAGTTTCCAGTAAGTCAAAGTTGGCAGCTAGAGCTCAGGTGAGGCTCCAAGGGGGTCGAAAATCAAATTATAAACCAACCAAAATCCTCTTTGGGTTTTTTTGGGTTTTTTTTGGGTTTTCTGGGTTTTTGACAAGGACCCCAAATATAAATAACTTTCTCAGCACCAGAGGTGGGGTTTTAAGCCATATCTTTGCAGCACACATTGTAGAATCATTGGGGATTGAATAGTGCCTTTGGGATTTAATTTTAGGAAGCCCAAATTGGGCCAAATAATTTTTGAGTTTTTGTGGGTTTTGGCCAGGAAGTTTGAGATTAAAAGCATATAAATTTTTGGGCAGTTTCAGTGCACCTTCCAGCCATTCGAACTTCAATAGAGCAATAGTTTCTCGGCAGTACAGTGTAGATTGGTGCAGCAGCTGGGTAGCCTTTAGCTCATCCATTTCCCTACCTGGGTTTGGTCCTACTTTTCCTTTCATACAAGCCCAGGTGCACCATTCCATCGCCTATTGTATTTGACTTGTAGAAATATAATAAAATGGCTCAGAAGTTCTCCATTTGCAGCTTTTATATGGGTGTTTGCTGAATATTTCATTTTTGTAATTTTTTGCTTGTATTATTTGCTTGTTATCACTTGTATTCCTATTAAGGATCATTAAAATGGTATCCAAGCCATAATCTTGGCTCAGCCTATGGGAAAGATTAGAATCAAACAACATGGTGGTCACCTAGAATGAGGTGGTGAGGATACAACAAATGATGATTGATGTGGGGAAGAAATTGATTCATTCCTCAATTGGGAATCCAACATGATTGAAAATGATGTGGAGTTATTAGGGGGGGAAATAGAGGGCATACCAATCATTGGGTCATGGCATTCAGGCATCCATTTCTTTTTGGGAATTCTGTGAACTAAGGGGTATGCACAAACCAATGGAGATTCAACGGGATTTTGCAAGGATGATGAGAAGTATTATGAAAAATGATGAAAGAGTAGTTGAAGGGGCCATGGTTGGAAAAGAGATAGTTGAGCATACACCCATTAGTGAGGTGTCATCCATTGATGTGGTATTCAAGGTTGTGACCAAGTTCTCAAGTGATAACAATGCACCACAGGTTGGTGAGATGCCAGAATACAGCTCCATTGTTATTGAGGAGCCGATAGGTACAAAGGCCTCTAGATCTATGATGGAGTTGCTAGATGACAACTGACTGGTGAGCATATCGTACATATTATGTTGTCTATGGAGGAGAAGTCGAAGGCTCATGTCAAGCTCGTGATGGAGGAGAATGTGCAGCCATCCCTTGGGCTAGCCATTGATGAGGGGCAACATAGAGGTCACACGTTGGGTTTTCAGCATAGTGCACTTCAGAGGCCCACTAGAGGGCTCTATAATGTTATCAACCCACCCTTATGCATTGGATTGAGGGAGGCTGAGTTGTCTAGACGTACCCAAGGGGGTGGACAAGTTAGCAGGATTGAGCTGAGCATGATACCAGATCAGCTTGGAGGGCTTGTTCCTTCCATGACAGAGGATTACACATTCAATCTCTCCTTTGGGATTGGATGCCGAGAGGTACTGAGATGGTACTCGATGTAGCAATTTGGGCGGTTGGATACATCCATGGCCACATGTCAGCAGAGATCGTGGATTATCAGAGGGATTCGAGGGCCGGACTATTTTGGGGATCCAGGTGAGATTTTCCATCACATCATAGAGCTGGTAGGTGATGGTAGTAGCTACAGGATGGATTTGACTCTTGAGCACACCCACATTTTCAGCTCTCCATCAGAGCTCAAGTCAACACTAGTGACAGGATGGCTTGACAGGTGAACAGACATATTTCATGAGTTGTCTTGGCATATTGACGGTGAGTGGAGTCACAAGGTGACTAGCTTACTCTGACAAGAGCTGGAAGGAAGAGGTGACATCGACAGGTTATCAGACAAGGAATTGTATGGAGAGAGTGCTCTCTTAATAGCATATGGGATGCTAAGACTATTGAGGATATGCGCAGTAGCGTCATTTCCTTTAGCATGTGGGGAGTTGGGCCGCTTAGGTCATTCAGAGAAGATGGGAGGATGTAGCCCACATCATGGAGGGCGTACTAGCAGAGAGGTAGATATTTTGACCCATGTAGGATACTATATGTTACAGGGTGGTACGACAATGGGCAATGGTACACAGGACTACACTGAGTTATGTCATAGCATCCAGTGTTATGTAGAAGGATGAAGTCTGATGCATATAGACGCAACGTTAGGCCATAACATCCAATGGTGTGCGGGGTTATGGAGCGAGGAGCAAGGGCCTGCATAGGAGCATGGAGATGGAGGGTGGTGTGTCATAGTAGGTTGGACTATGTTGTGGAGTGGGAGTGCCTCACATCACATTGAGTACATGCGAGGAGCAACAGGAAAAATGACACATGCAGGACCCAGGGCAGTACAGGATGGCATAGTTATAGCCGAGGGTATCCAGCAGTGTACAGGGGTAGCCCATGGTGTACAGTGGAATTTCTAAGAGTACTGGGATGATCGGTGGCATGCAGAGGTGTATAGTGATGCACAATGAGGTCATGGAGTGTTTCCTCCAAGGAGACTCTTGGACAGAAACATCGGGCATACCTTTGGGCGTAATTCATCTAGGATCAATGAGGACACAAATGAGTGATACTTGATGGTACCCGCGGGGACTCACACACCCGAACCTCTTCTACATCACTCACAGGCACAGTCGATTTTGGTGTCAACTTTCTGCACTTTTGGCATGAGCCACGAGGGACGAGGAGCTCGCCTGAGATATTTGGCTGAGACTCAACGCATTAGGGGGGAGATGTTTTAGCAGTGACGTTGGGTTGGTGCGTCAGTTGACAGCCATATGTTGGGGGATGAGGTGATCATCTACAGGGGTTGCATATTGTTCATCACTAAGCCTACGTCTAGGGATCTAGTCCCAAGGGAGACATGTGTCACTCTTTTCTCAGGGTATGTCGGGACAGAGCTTGAGCATATGATAGCGGTTACGACTGAGGTAGTTTGTCAATATGTGTCTGGGCTCTAGACCTTATATTGGCACATTATCAAGAGGGAAAATGGCAAACTCAGGGGAGATGGTTGGAAGGGACAGGAGGGATCCACACACCCTGAGTCGATTACGAGTATCAGATTCCCATCTTTTGGCTGCATTCAGGGGGTATCTCTTTGGCACACGTGGCTTCCAATGATCATTGATACTACACTGTGGCAGGCACAGGGTAGTTTAGCATGCATCATATTAGCCCACGATATATGGAACCTATATAGTGATCACATGCAGGGACTAGAGATGAGGGCCAGAGGGATTTCATCGTTGACAGGGTTATGCCGCAACAGGTCTGGCTATGGGATATGGGGATTCAATTGATCGATAGATCACTTGTGATGAGCATAGTCATGGAAGAGAGTGATATAGTTCACTCTTGGGATGACACATGGGGGTTCACAGAGGGTTTCATCATATGGGGATGCAGACATTCTTTGTTGTTGCACTGGTTTGGAGTTATATTTGGATGGGTAGGCATGGGTGCCATGGAGATGCCTAGGCAGGATGTTTCTCACCTCTTTCAGTATTCCACCATTGAGGTCCACGAGAGGAAGATACTGACTGCACATGATGGGGAGTATGACATAGTCAGAGTAGTGCATCGTCAGCATGGTGGCACCACTCTAGTATTAGCAGGGAACTAGGGCATCACAGCTCTTCACACCTTAATAACCTTTAGGGATGCATCGACTGCTGCAAGGGGAGATCATACAGATCTTCCATTAGGCTTTAGTGAGTCACTAATGGAGTAGGAGACTTCTGGTACTTTCACCGAGTAGGATAGTGCGTGGAGCGACGGGAGTTTCATGTTGGACAAGATTACCTGGAATCCTAGTATTGAAGGATTCTTCCATATCAGGACAGTGCAAAGGTCAGGCATGATCTAGTGGCACTTCTGGGACCCTAGCACATTTTGTAGTGAAAGTGAGGAGCAATAGTTAGAGAGGTTGCTTGCTCAGGCATTGCTTGAGGACAAGCGATTTTGGTGCATTATAAGAGCTTGCCAGATGAGGACACCACCTGAGAGGGTGAGCACATTTTGGAGCACCCAACTGTGAGGTTGCTTGAGGGCAAGAAAAAATTGGGAGGGGAAGGACTGTCATGTCCCTTCTCAAACACATTTGTAATAGGGTGTTGCTACACAATTTTTCACAATTTTGGCTAAGGAAGAGAACCCATCATTTTCGACTTAGGGACTTAGAAGCCAATTCGACTTTATTTGGTTGTTATTGGAATGTGGGGGCCACCCACATGGGAGTTTGAATTGGCCCATTCAAATAGCTTGGAGGGAAATTCGAATAGGTGGATGGAGGGTCCCACATGAGGCTAGGGAGACCCAAGGAGTTATAGGGAGGGAGCAACTCTCATTTTGGATTCATTCATACATCTTGCAAACAAAATCACTTGACTGTTCACCCTGTTGTTTAGCTGAGTCAACCGGTTGTTTAGACATGAATCTCTCAAGCAGAATCTTCAACCTCTACTTTGTGGGACCATCCGTGCCTGCCTTAGAGAGGTAGTTCCACAAATATTTCAGGAGTTCTGAGGTAGTGACATAGCACCACCAACTAGCGCAAAGCAAGGAGTGTGTATTTCTAGGCACCCAGGAAACACACAGAGGGAGATTGAGGCAAGCAGAGATCTGATTTCTTGTATTGGAGTTGGGGAGCTAAGGTAGAAACATTAAACTAGCATTCTTGTTGGGTTTTACAGCCAGCTCAGCTGGCATTATAGCAATTCAAACTGTTGGGCTAGGGGATAGCGCATAGGCCACACAACATATTTTCGTGGTACTTGGGAGCAGCTGAGTTGGGAAAAGAGATCATTTGAGAGTCAGGTATTGGATAGCAAGGGCGAAATAAATGTTTTGGAGAATTTTTCAGGTGGATTTACAGGCAGTTTCCAGCAAGTCGAAATTGGCAGCTAGAGCTCATGAGGCTCCAAGGGGGTCAAAAATCAAAATTCTAAACCAACCAAAATCATTTTTGG
Organism: Pinus taeda; assembly: GCA_000404065.3. Classification (NCBI taxonomy): domain Eukaryota; kingdom Viridiplantae; phylum Streptophyta; class Pinopsida; order Pinales; family Pinaceae; genus Pinus; species Pinus taeda. The sequence continues at coordinate 37,494 of APFE030885497.1, forward strand.
GTTTTTTGGGTTTTTTAAAAGGATCCCAAATATAAAGTTTCATAATTATTTGAGCACCAGAGGTGGGGTTTTAAGCCATATCTTTGCAGCGGACATTGTAGAATTATTGGGGATTGAATAGTACCTTTGGGGGCTGATTTTAGGAAGTCCAAATTGGGCCAAATAATTTCTGGGCTTTTGTGGGTTTTGGCCAAGGAGTCTGAGGTTAAAAGCATATAAATTTATGGGTAGTTTCATTGCACCTTCCAGCCATTCAAACTTCAGTATAGTAATAGTTTCTTGGCAATGCAGTGCAGATTGGTGCAACAGTTGGGCAGCCTTCAACTCAGCCATTTTCCTACCTCGGTTTGGTCCTGCTTTTCCTTTCAAACAAGCCCAGGTGTACCATTCCATCATCTATTGTATTTGACTTGCATAAATATAATAAAATGGCTCATAAGTTCTCCATTTGTAGCTTTTATGGGTGTTTGCTAAATATTTCGTTTTTGTAATATGTTGCATGTATTATTTGCTTGTTATCACTTGTATTCCTATTAAGTATCATTACATCTATCAACTAACACCATGATGACACTCTTTCCTTCAGACTTGGGTAAACCTGTGATAAAATCCATTAAGACCTCCTCCCAACGTTGATTTGGAATGGCTAAAGGTTGTAATAGACCCAGGGTCTTAATTGTCTCGACTTTATTTTGTTGGAAAACCAAACATTCTACCACAAACTTCTGAATATCTAATTTAAGGCCATCCCCAAAAAATTCCTTCTTAACCTTATGGTAAGTTTTTAAAAATCCTAAGTGCCCTCCTAAGGAGAGATTTGCAATTCCAAAAGAATATTTTGTTTGATTTAGGAATTCTTACAAAGCTATAAGTGATCTTTGTACCATAATGAATCATTTTTCCAGCTAAATGTATCAGATGTACTAGGATCTTGTTGCAACTTTTGAATGAATGACCAAATTTATTCATCATTCTTCCATTCATCCCTTGCTTTTTTTATCCACTCAGGTTAGCTAATAGAAATGGCACAAAGCAATGCTTCCACATCCTCGTCCTTTCTTGAGAGTGCATCTACAACAACATTTTGCTTCCATTTTTTGTAGATGATTTCAAATTCATAACCCAACATCTTTGTCACTCATTTTTGTTGCTCTTCTGAAGATAATATTTGTTCCAAAAATTATTTAAGACTATCATGATCTGTTTTTACCTTGAAGTGCCTTCCCATTAGGTAAGGTCGCCATTTCTTTAGTGCATGTAGTATCACCAACATTTCCTTCTCATAAACAGGTTTGTGTAAATACTTCCCTTTGAATTGACAACTTTCAAAAGCAATGGGTCATCCTTCTTACATTAAAACAACACCAATTCCATTTCCTAAAGAATCACATTCCATAATAAAAAATAAAAAATAAAATAAAAAAATTGAAGTTTGGCGTAGCTAAGACTGGTGCTTGGCACATTGCCTCTTTAATATGTTCAAAGGGATTTGTTGCTTCTGGAGTCCAAGTAAATGCATCTTTCTTTAGTGATTATGTTAGAGGTGCCACTATTCTCCCATAATTCTTAACAAACTTGTGATAATACCCTATCAACTTGAGAAACCCTCGAAGATGCTTTATGGTTATGGGGATTTTTCATTCCTTAATGGCTTTAATTTTGTTAGGGTCTACCTTAACAACCTCATGAGATACAATATGACCCAAATATTTCACCTCTCGTACTCTAAAGAAACATTTGGAGGTTTTTTCATATAATTGTTTCTCCTCCGATAGTTTGATGATCCGAACTTAAACATGAACGTAACAGATTATAGATATAAACACGAATACAGAGATGCAGTAGAAATAACACTTCATTTCATTAATATTAAATACTAAAATATGCTTACAAACAGAATGGAAATAAAACTACCCGGGCAATGGTAGCTTATCTTTGAGAAGAGATGTGGCAACTACATGCCTCTGAACTGTGTTACAATGAGGCTTGAAGGCCTATTTATTATTGAGAAATAATGCAAAACCCTAAACATCCAAAAATCTAATCCTAGGAGATGAAGCGCCAAAATTATGGGCCCCATTTGGGTAAATTGGTATATCAACTTCCCGGTGTTGTAACTTTGGCATACAATCTCCATTTGACACGCAAAATACCTCTTTAGAAATATATATCTGAGGAATACAACTTTCAAGTGGAAAACATCATTCAAAATGTGTTTGTCCTAGATTTCCAAAAAAACATATTTTAGGGCCTCAAAACAGCTCTGGAAGTTCAGGACCAGAAAAACTGCAAAAAATAGTAAACTATGCTACAATTAAGGACTAAAAGAGATGGTGGTGGGGGTCTAAGTGGAATAGGCAGGTGGCCACCAACATCCACCTGGTTCAGTCCTTCCCCCTTAGGAAGCAATGGTCCCCATTGTGTTGAGTGCCTCCATGAGATGGGGAAACTTCTACTAAACTTGGTCCTTGGTGAGCCACTTGCCTTGGTGCAAGAGTTGGCTAGCTTTGACAACCCGATATAGTTGTATCTTCTATTGTCGATTGTTCTTGATATGTGTATCCATAATCCAACTAGTTGTGGCATGTTCCATGCAGCCATGGTTTAACTCTATTGGTGTGAGTCGTTTTACAATGTTTGGTGTGTCCAGCAATGGTGGACAGTATGGTCGAAGGTGGTCTACATTGAACAATAGGTGCAAACCAAGGAAGGGTGGAATGTTGAGCTCAAAGGAATTGTCCCCTACAACTTTGGTGATAGTGTATGGCCCATATCGGAGAGGGCGAAGCTTGCGGTGGGGTCTAGCAAGGTGCTCCTTTTGCAAATGTAGCCAAAATTTGTCACCCACCTGGAACTTGTGCGGCACCTGATGTTGATCATGGCGTTACTTGTACTTACCATTGGCTATGTCCAATATATCATGGACCTGTTGGCAGATATGTTGAATGCACTCAATTTATTTGTTAGCCTAGTCATATTCAGACTAGATGTGAGTTGAATCTGCCTAAGTGGCTTCAAATGGTATACCCGCATCAATGGGACATATTGGTTGAAACCCTAGCCCTACCTGAAAGGGGTTGTGGCTTGTTGAGCTATGGAGATCTCTGTTGTAGTTGTGTTGTAGATAGGGGAGGCTTTCATCCCATGTGCGTGGATGCTTTGAGTTGTACATGTTCATAATGTGCATGATCATCATGTTGACGACCTTTGTTCGGCCATCAGTTTGGGGCTGGAAAGTCGTGACTCAGTAGTTTAGTATCCAGCATCGACTAGAGACTTGACCAAAATGCACTTAGGAATTTGTTGTCCTGATCTGAGATAATGGAATGTGGGTCCCAAAGTGTACCCACACTCGCTCAAAGAATAGCTTAGCAATGGCCTCTTTCATGATACTCTTCTTACAGACTTCCATAATGGCCATCTTAGAGAATTTTTCAACTACCATGAAAACACAGTCGTTTCCATGCTTAGTAAAAGGAAAGCCCAACATGTAATCCATGCAGATGGATTCCCAAGGTTGATTAGGAGTAGGTAGAAGAGTATATAGGCCTTTCTTCTTGATGGTTGGTTTGGCAATGGCACAGGCAGTGCAGTATTGGATGTACTTCCCAACATCCCGACGAAGGTTCGGCCAATAAAAATACTTCTGCAGTACTGCCACTATTTTATGTACTCTGGAATGTCTAGCGACCTGACTATAGTGCTCCTCCTAAATCATATTGGCATGCTCGCTTGAAGGAACACAGATATATATTAACTGGCATAAAAATGCATCCTAGAGGTGAAAAATTGGAACTTTCTTACCTTCCAGGAGTGTCTGGTAGGTGCTATCGAATTCTGCATCGCTCTTGTAAAGATGTGTCCACCCCGAAGTCTCGTTCCCACAGTATTCAAGCCCGGTGATCAATGCCATGTCTGGTGGTCGGCTGAGGCAATCTGCAACATTAGTGGTGTTTCCCTTCTTTTACTTAATGTTCAAATGGAATTGTTCTAGGTATGTGGACCATTTCTCATGGCGATCATTCTGAAACTTCCCTTGTGTATGTATGAACTACAGGGGTCGGTGGTCTGTGTGGCTAACCATTTCCTTCTCTAGAACGTAATGCTTCCATTGACGGTAGGCTTGCACAATGGAATACATTTCTTTGTCATAGGTGGGATTCTTTCAAACTATGTCTGAAAGTGTCTCACTCTAGTAAGCCATTGGATGCACCTGCAAAGTAAGGACTCCACCAATAGCATAATCGGAGGCATCTATCTCAATCTAAAATGGTTGTTGCATGTCTGGTAATGTGAGCATTAATGCAGAGCATAGATGATGCTTCAAATTAGAAAATTCCTTCTGTTGGGTTTTGGACCAAAAGAACTTTTCTTTCACTCTACCCTTGGTGACTTGACTTAAACATCAAGTGATATGAGAGACCCCCAACATGAACCTACAATAGAAATTTGCAAGACCCAGAAAGTTACATAGTTCTGCTAGAGTGGTTGGGGTTGGCCAATCCCTAATGACATGTATCTCTGTTGGGTCCACATGCACAACCTGCTCATCAATGATATACCCCAAATATTGAACCTGGGTCATGCCAAAAGTGAATTTCTCCAAATTATCACAGAGTTTGTGTTGTCGCAGGGTTTGGAGGACCTGTCGAATATGGTGGTGGTGCTCTTCCCAACTCTGGATGAAGATCAAGATTTCATCTAAATACACCACCACGAATTCATTAGTGAGGGGTCACAAGATTTCGTCCATCTATATCATGAAGGTTGTAGGGGCATTCGTCAACCCAAAAGGCATGACCAACCATTCAAAAATTCCCTCCTTAGATTTGAAGGTAATCTTCCACACATTGGAGGGTTCGATCGGCACCTGGTGATAACCAGACTTCAAATCAATATTGCTAAAGGATCACAATATAATCAGATCCTACATAACAATAATAATGTAAGAGCACAATAATAACAATAGTGGGCTTCTATGGGGCACAACAATAACAATATGGGGGATACATGGACACAACAATAATAATAAGGGGGATACACTAGTATTATAGGGACCTAACAAATAGTCATGTTGTTGTGGGATTATTTCCTTTCGTTTTCTGGTTGGTTCTCATGTTCCTAATGGATGTGGGTTGAGTTACTATTTCCTAGAGCCTTGGTTGGACAAACACTTTGGAAGTCCTATAACAGCTTTGGTTGAGTTACTAGTCCTGGAAGCCTTAGTCGGAAAAACACTCTAGATCGCTTGGTGGTTGAGTTACTAATCCTTGAAGCCTTTTTTGGATAAATGTTATGGATATTGGCAGAAGCTGTGGGTTAAGTTACTAATCGTGGAAGCCTTGGTTGGGAAAAATGCTATGGAGCCCTAGAGAACTTGGGTAGAGACCGATATAATGATGGTTAGTGATGTCCAACCGTGAGGTGGAATCATTGGTTGAGGGTTGAGGTGGGTTTAGCCTCTGGAAGCCCTGGTTTGGTTTTGTTTGATTTGTTTCATGAGTTCCCACATTCATGCTTGGAATATGGTGCAAGGGTGATTGGCTGAAAGAGATATTTGGTTCAACCCAATCTATGGTCGGGTGGTACATGGAAGTCCCTAACTTGGTTAGATTTGCATATGTTAATAAGAGCTCATTTTCCATGGTATTTTCATGAGTAAATGTGCTTTATATTATGTGGCTTTAATGCTTGTTTCTTCATTGATATATCTATGGTTATTTGTTGGTTATAAGCATGTTTATGATAATTATGATGTATGGCTCTTATCATTGTTGGGTGCTAAAAGGTGTCTTTTAAAACTCCTAATTGCCTCACATTAATTATCAACCTGGGTAATTCTTTTTGTTTCAAGAGTGTACACAATATGTGCAAGCTATAAATCTAGAGATTAATGATTTGAGATAATCTATTAAATTCAATACAAGAGTAAACAGATCAAACCATAAATCTCAAGCTTGTAACTTTTAAGGGAAATAATACATCTAAGCATCAGGACTTAATCTCAAGCAAAACCATAATCCAATATTAAGCAAGCAATTCAAATGGGAATAACATCAACCCAGAGCATTGTAGTAGTAACTGATCTCTTTTATATGGATCTACATTAATCACACTCTGTTCTACTTTGAGCAATGTGAATGGAAATAACATCAACCCAGAGTTTAGTAACATTAACCAATCTCTTTTAGCTGATTCTATATTAATCATACTCTTATCGTAATCAACCGGAATCAATGTCTTAACTGATAATTAATTCAATCTGCAGTGAGCATAAATGAAATCAAATAACAAAGTTGTGAAGTACATGAGATCAGAATAAAGGAAAGTAAACTAACTGCAATGTAAACTCACAAGAAATCAGAAGATATCAAACAAGGCAAACTTAGTAGAAAATGGAAAAACATCAAACCAATTAGACTTGCATGAATTAGAAAGATATAACACAGAGGATAACAGTTTGATCCACCAGGGGCTGGGCCCTAGCCACCAGAGAATACTGCTGAGCTACTTTAGAAAATATGAATGAACAGCAACGTAGATTATGTATTAACCATTGAATTCAATCCTCATTATAATACGGTCGTGTCCTTCAAAAGCACATGTTGTATATTGAAATTACAATTGAGGTCCCAAGCTAAAAGCTAAATCTCTCCATTAGCCCCTCTCCTCCTATCCTATCCTATCTTATCTATCTCTAATCATCCCCTTCCTTGATCTTTGTTTTCATTTAAATACACAGATAACAGAGAGAAGCTACAACAGAGATGATTAAAAAATGATTCCCATAACAAAATTAGATTGTTCACAACAAATTGATCAGCAAGATCATGTCTGAAAGATCTTTCCATCAACGTTCAACAGGAACAGGTCGAATTTGGTATTGCAACTGAGATAATTTGGAAAATGGTTGCAACAGTGAATCTAAGAAAATTGTCTTCAAAGAACCTTTTGTTTCTCTTAATACAGACCGAATTTGGGGAATCTACTCATCACAAAACTAGTTCGGTCCATTCTTAACAAAACCCATGTTTCAGAATTTCCAGATTCTTCTCCATTTGCCCGAAAAGTCCAATGCAAAATTGTTGCTTCTTATTCCAGCGATTTTCTAAGTTGGAATATTTAATGATGAGCAGGAGATCAAATCTACAATCTAGAAAATATCTTGGAGGCTGAAATGGTGAGTGATGTTACAACAAATTTATTAATAAACCATCATTGGTAAAATCATGCATAATAATCATCAATTTATAACAAATAGATAAGAAATAATATTTATCCATAAGAACATAAATAATTATAAAATGGAATTATATGATAAAGTATGATAAATGACGTGATAAAGAATGGTAGAAATGGATGAAATAGGCGTTAAAGAGTGATAATAATAATGACAAACTGGCGGCCCAACAATCATGTTTTGGTTAGTATATGAGATGTTAATGAATGAATGACCTAATAGATAACAATGTAACTATTACGTGGAGATATCAGTCCACTTTGATGATTCTTAGATAAGTATGAGACCCCTATGCTCAAATTTGTTGTTGTGGCCTGTAGATTACAGTGTGATATGTCTGAAGAAATTCCTATCATAGCTAGTAGGGGTCAGATCAATTCCTTGTTCAAGTGTTTTCATTATTACCCTTGTTTCAATGTTATTTATCATTTTTGTAAGTTTCGTGAAGTTTTGGGTAGTTGCCTGAGTGCTGGACCTGAAAAAGGTGGCACATAATTTGGGGTCATTGGCACAAAACTTCCTGAAAAGGGCCACAGATGCATGGATGCCCTGTTGTGGGAGCGAATGGAGGGTCTCATTCACATGCATGCTTTTTCATGGGATCGAATGAGGCTCTAGAGCAGTGAAAAATAAAGTTCTCTTAGGGGTTGGACACCTAAAGGGGTTGGTTGGCTCTTAAAGGTCCTATAGCTTCTGAGGAAGGTCGGTTTGGTATTTTCATGTCGGTTCCATTTCCTTAACTATACATGGGGAGTTTAATCATATCATAGTAACTCTTCATCACATGTTTACCCCAGTGGACCAGTTATCTTGGGTAAATTTGGGAGGAGGGTGTTACGGAGGGCTTGGTACTCTTGATTAAATACAAGTTTCATACCCTCATACATGATAAAATCCAATGGAAATGTTGCAATCCCCCCAATCCTAACACCCTAAAAAACTGTTAAATTTTTTGGATTTTGAGTGAGATCTAAAATTCTACTTTCTCCATATGAAATCCAATGGGGATGGAACCACTCTTAAACATCCTAATCCATTTCATTTTAATGTTAAATATTTAAGTAAAAGGATAAAAATGAAAGATAAAGGAGAATGTAAATATATCAATCTTATTAATGCTGTTGGTATTTATTTATTGAGTATTTACTTCGAAGTTGTAATAAAGATAAAGAAGGATATAAATTATGGGTTATGTTCCCATCTTTCTTGGTCTAGCTCACCAAGGATTCAAAAAATATTGGATGAATAATGTTTCTATTTAGAACATCAACATAACCTGGGCTAATGAGATAATTTCCTTTCCCAATGTTCGGAAAAAGGGACATTACAGTCCTCCCTTCCCGAAATTGCTTGACCCCAAGCAATTCTAACCTTGATACTGGGATCCTAAATAAATATGAAGAATCATTATTGCATCACTAAGATGGAATCTAAAACTGTATGCAAGGACTAGTTCTTAGATCCTACTACAAAATAGGGAATCCAATATCTCCAATGTCTGAACACTCCAACTGTGTTGTACGCCTGGCTAGAAGTAATCTCCCATAAGTTTCCCATTTGATAGGGTACCAACTCATAATCTCCCTCGAGTCTAATTGTTGGGGTTCTCTGTCATATCAGATATAAAATTCCACCATAACATCTCTAGAGTCCATGAATTCCTAAAGAGTACCTTTCCCACTAGTTACCAACAATCCCTAAAATAAACGACCATGTTTATTTTGCACTACTTTATTTATAATTGATATGCCACTATGCCATAGTTCTAACTTCTAAGTTTGCATCTTGATAAAATTGCCATCTTTCTCTAAAAACCTAGAAGATTGGATTCTTTCTTCTTTGTACCATCCATTCATCACCTTCTCCTTATGTGAGTTGAGCAATAATGTGCAAGGTTTCTCATTACTTTCATTTCTACTCCCCTCCAATTCTGAACTCTATGTGTTGAAAGCCTTGCATATGTACCTATAAAGAGGGTTGTTGTATGTCTCATCTCCTTCTCTCTTTAAGAGCATATTTTTGTTGTTTCCCTCTCAAGTGTTTTAACTACTCCTCAATACTGAAAATCTTAACAGTTGACCTTGCATTCTTGATCCTAGATTCTTCAAGCTCACTATCCTTTTTCAATATTGTGCCCTTTAGCCTCTTAAGTTTTTCCTCTATTTCTAAGAGGCCTCTTGCAATCTCCTATGAGTTTTTAGCTTCTTCATCCTCATTCAACTCACCTATCCAATCTTGGGTGTCACTTCTTCCATCATCCTCACAAGCAAATGATGAGGATTGTGTTTCACTAACTATTTATTCTTCTACCAGTTCCTCATCAACTGACATGTTTTCTTCTTGGGTTATGGGATTGACCCCGTGCTCCACAGTTTCACCTATGCTCTTGTCCTTAGCACCCTTTGACTGCAACAAATATTTTCCTTTACCAATTTCTCGCTAATAACCAGTTGTCCTCCCTTCATGTTGTGATGGGAAATTTTGCTTCCTTTCATTTTGGTTCTTACCCTTGTTGGCATAATGTGTGACCTACAACCCCATTGAATTTAGATCTCTTTCAGTTAGGTACATTTTGAACCATTTAAGGTTGAGCTCAATCAATCTTCCTCAAATTTCATGAGCAACAGGTGAAACAACTTTCTCTTTCCTCCAAATAGCCAACACATTTGATTTTAGTTGCTTGCAAATGGAACCATCATCACCTAAAATAAAAGACAAAATATTTTGCATGCTACCTTTTATAATTCCCAAATGATATTCCCTGATGTTGGTGAAAAAACAATGGAATATCTAGAAATTCAAATTATTGCAATCTAAATTGACAATAATGGCACACATTCTAGTTTTGGCCACCATATCTAAGGTCTTGGGTTTCCTACCGAGGGTAAGGTCCTCGATATCATGCAATGCTTGGAAGCTCTCCATAATTAGCTACAACACCCTTCTTTGAATGTCATATTTGTAGGCCAGAACAAGAGTAGTTATCCTTATGATCTCATAGAAGTAAGAAGCAAATACAAATCTGATCTATTTACAAGGATGTTCTGTAAACATGTGTTGGATTAAGGTAAGCATTGATGGCTTCACTCCCAACTCAATATCCTCCAATCAGATTGTGCTACTTTGGACAATAACATATCTAACTCCTCCAAGTTACAGAGGATATCCCTTGTCTTCATAGACTTAAAATATGATCCAAGTATAAACAACTAATTTCCTACTTCCTCTTCTTTTTGTAGATCTCAAGACTATTTTTTTAAGATTAATATGGACTCCTTCAGAGAAGGATTTGTTGATCTACCTTGTTCTTTTCTCCATTAGAATATCATTGCCCAAATATGTATTGTTGAATTGTTGTGGCTTTTCATCGAGTTATTTATGGCATTTGTGAGGTCTTCTAAGGCCCATTTCCATCTATTGTCCATGAGCCAATGAACTTGCAAATTTTCAAATTCCTCTTTAGTAATTTCAAGGGATATTATGGTTTCCCCTTTCCATTGTTGCTAAATATACTAACAACCATTAAAAAATCTTCCCAAAATTCAAAGTTTTTGTTTTATAAATTGTATGGCATAAACTTTGCTTTAAAAACACCATAAAAAAGTCATTTAAATTTTTTTCAATGAAAATCACTAGTAATTAAAACAAAATGCAACCTAAAAATGAAAATGTTAAAACTTCAACATTATTTACTAAAGGAATTGTTCGGAAGGATCTTTACATGAAATTCTAAGATGGGAAATGGTCAAATTTTTTTCCCAGAATGTCAACTCGGTCCGGAAAATTAGAAATTTGTCCCCCTTTTTTTACTTTTGTCTTTTTAACTTGACCTTGGTAAATGAACTTGCCTCCCCCCAACAACAAACTCAATCCTATTGAAATGTGTAACTAGGTTCAGTGTTCATAATATTATATGTACTATTGATTTCATGTATTTGATGTAAAAGAGAAAGAAAAATTATCATTGTTATTTTATAGCATGGGCTTCATGCTCAAGGTCAATTTGTTTTAGGTCAAAGCACTCATTGTGTGCTTCTAGGGTCTTGTCATAGAGTCAAGAAGGCATCAGAGTCATTGTCATATGTAATAGACCCTATTGCGCATATTGTATCTAGTCAAAAGAATTTATTTGAGTCAATATTGTGTCAAATGTCCCTCCAAGACCAGGTTGGCCTGAAAGAGAACAAGTCGGTCTTATGAAGGGTAATTTGACATCCTAAGAAGCTTATTGAAGGAGGATCTAAGAAAGTTCGATCATAAGGAGAAGAATAAAAAATAAGATCAAAGAGCAAGTCAAGGACAAGAGGATAACAAATTTGAAACTTTTGGGTGAATTTTTCTCACATGTGTGAAGGAAAATCTAGGGTTTCTACAACATCATGGATGAAATTTCACATCTCCAAGGAAGGATGAAATCAGTGATCAAAGGGAAAGACATATCATCCAGTTGTCTAAGAAATAAGAAGCAAGTCAAGAAAAGGAGTAAGGAGGCCTGAAATAGCCTATCTATCCCACACGTGTGAAGTTGTAGCTACCGTTGAAGGGCTGAAAAGTTGCAGACCTGCAGTGAAGGTCAAAATTGTTGTTGGGGATCGAAGTTGTTGGAAAGTCAAAGTTTGTTGTTGGAAATTGTGTAAGGAAATATTATCAAGAAATAAGGTTTAATTGGTCTTGGAGGTGTCTTTGTATTGGGTCTAAAGGGTCTTGGAATTCATCATTTGAACATTATATTAGAAGAGAAGAATTACTTGTGGGTTTTCCTCTCTAGGACAGGTTTTGGCCCTGCCTAGCAACCTCTATCCTGTGTCCATTTGTATTATTGATCTTCATGTTTTGGTGGTTGTTTGATGGTAATAAAAACATAATAATCAAGAGAATAATAGCTAATTATAATTCCTACAAGTCAAAGTAAGAGAAAATCACAAGAAATTATCAAACTTAGATAAATCACACCTATCTAGCTTCCCTAGATTTCTCAAGATGGTTTCAGAGCTAAGGTGACCAGGAAAGGCAACTTGAAGATAATTCAATTGAAAAGGATATATAAGGGAAAAATATAAGAAGACTAATGTCAAGGAGATATCGTCATCACATCACAAAGATCCTATCGTCTTGAAGAAAGAACTCTTGGAAGAAGAAAGGAAGACCTCAAGGACCCTACCTCCATATTAAATAAAGAAGGACTCTACACATTTGAATCATCTATGGAAATATCTCGCATTATATATCCAGAGGAAGCAAGAATAGCACTTCATCATCAAAGGAATCAAAGTAATCTCCCTAACATTGAAGAAAGGATCACATCTTAAGCATCTTTGAAGAAGAACATCTCCCCTTATCTTGAAAAAGTAACATTTCCATTTTGAAGATCATCGCTCCTTATAAATCTCACAAGAAGACATCATCATCAGGGAAGCATCTAGTGGAATACGTCATCATCAAGGAGGCATATAAATTTGTCAAGTAAGTGCTTTACATTTATGTCTTAATCTAAAAACTAAATGACTATTTTCTACATGGAGAACAATAAACCTTTTGGGACAACGAAGTACCTTACATGGAAGAAGAGAATATATTTAATTCTCACAGAGAATGAAGTTAGTGAATATGTCATGGGCTCAATTGCCAAACCTTCACAAGATCAACCTCAATAACTATCAAAATATATGAAAGGATAACTGAGGGCTCAAATAATCCTCATTGAATCAATCAAGGATTCTATCATTCCCTATGTAGTAAAGTTGAAGACATAAAAAGAAATCTATGACAAGTTGGTGGAATTGTGCTCTATAAGTATAGTAGGAGAAATAATATATTTAAGAACTGAATTGTATAGGATGAAAGTATCAAGGAAAGAAGGGGGTAGCCTCATACCTTATGAAGGTATCTCAAATAAGAGATCAACTACAAGAGCTAGGAGAAACCATGTCAAGTCCAAAGATGACCACGCTTGTACTCAATGCACTACCAGATAAATGGAGAAACTTTGCATCAAGTATCTATGGAAAGAAGGAACTACTCCATTTAGTGATTTATGGTCATTATGTAAGATTTAAGAAACTAAATTAAAGGCAAAGAATGATGTTGGATCAAATGAATAAACACAAGAATATGCAACTATGACAAGGAAGAAAGGGAAGTTTGGAAAGTTTGAGCCTTGAAAAAGATTGCAAAATAAAATCGACGTGTCTAAGATTCGGTGCTGAGAATATAATGAACATGGACACTTTAAGAGAAATTTTCCTAAACTAAACAAAGGGAACAACAAAAGAAAATAAATAAGTGAGGACCATGCGACCAAAGAAGTAGAAGAATCGCAAGAAAAGAAGTCAAGAAAGGAAGAAGTGAAAGACCTCTACTATTTAAGGTCTCACATAAGTTTAAGTTTATTTTTCAGTATATAGAAGTTAACAAGTCATGGTAGGAATCATTACAGTCATGATAAAATGTGTTATAACATAAATTAAAATTTCATTATTTTAGAAGCATGAAAGAATAGCGGAAGTAGCAATTTGTACGGTTAAAGCAAGTCATCTATCAAGATATGAAGATAAGATATCATCACACCTCATCATCATTAGAAAGAAGAATTTGCAGAATATGGATCATCAAGATACACCATAGGAATCTTTGTTAAAAGATTCACACTCTACCTAGAAGAAGAAAGTGTTACATAGATAGTCTACATTCCACCTAGTGTGTGATCCACAATAAAGAAGGAAGAAGGCATGGTGACAAAAGAAGTGTAGCATGTTGAACCATCAAGGAAGGGAAAGGAAGTTTCTAAAGTAATTCTAGATGATCATATGAAGCAATAGGTATGCATGTGTTTTGATATATAGTTGAAATCATATCATCACTTAGTTGCAGACAGAATGATTAGAAGGCTTTATCCCATAAGCATGATTGAAGAAGAAGGAAACTCTTCCTTCTAAATGATACATGAAGGCATATAATCCAATATGCCTTGAACTCTTCTACATGATGAAAAGATGAAATTAAAATTACATGACCTCATGAAGAATATGATGTGGTTGGAAACCATTGTTCCTATGATGAAGGAACTATATATTGAGATCCTAAGGAAGTAGTCTATGAAGAAGTTGGAAGAAGAGTTCGTAAAGATGTATCTATATCCACATGAGATGAGATGAGATGAGTAATAAACATCTAGTAACAATTAGAAGGAACGGTTATAACATCTCCATGGAAAAGTTATGAAGACCTTGAAAAGTATGATGAAGGAGAAACTTGGAAATGAATGTCTTGGAGATGGATTCATACTAAGATGTTGATGTTGCAGAAACAAATGATATGACGAAAGGCCATTATAAAGAGGTAGCAGTATGAAGGACTGCTAGATGATGATGATGAAGGTCACTTTCTAATGAAAATAAGGAGTACATGTCTAGTATTATCTGATAAGAGAAAATGATGTAGAATATGGTCGAAGCCCTATGAATAAGTTATGAAAGAAGATGGCTCCAAGATATAGAAGTTGAATTTTATTTAAGACGTGATGATGTGGAAATAAGGATCCCTACAAGCAATTAATAATATCATGATCTCCACCAAAGAGAAGATAGTTGTTGTTGAAATCAAGTCCCTAGTTAAGAGGTAGCTTGAGTATATTTCTTTCTTGTAAAGGAATGAGTAAATCCTCCCTAGTTGAGAGGGAGAGATAGACACATCATTCTTTCCTTCATATCATGAAGAAATAATGGAGGATTGGGTAAGCATCTAAGAACCGATACTCTTTGAGTATGAGGTAGGGCATCAATTAAGTAAGAGTAATCGAAGAGGAAATTCCTTGAGGATGTGTAAATCCAAGACAGGAATGGTCCTAAAAGGACATACCTTGTGAACATTTGGATCGGGTATATTCCTTGAGAGAAAATAATGAAGGTGTCTATAAATCACTTTCTCCCCAACATTGTGCTCTAATCTAGTGGAGAGATAAAGTTGCTAATCAAGGCCATGCTATATGACAATGCTAGTTGATATGATAAATATGCATTGATATAAGTTGAGAAGATATATTATGAGATGGCTTACCAATTCAACTCTTCTTATGAGAATTCTTTAGTATGAGAATGTCCAAGTACCATCTATGCATTATGAATACCTCCCTAGTTAAGAGGGAGTTTTGAAATGTGTAACTAGGTTTGTGTTAGCCTCACTCTCACATAAAACAATCAAAAAGTCCAAAATATTCAAAATAATTAAAATTATGAAACTTGGATTTATTCCTACCTATCTATTCTAGAATGAGTCAGTTCCTCAAAATTGGGAGTTTGTTTAGGTATAATTGGTTGAGAGATTCTCTCCAACTAGTTAGGCTCCTAGACTAGTGTGTGGTTGATATATCACTCAACCAATGTGAATGTGTCCAAGATAGACAGACTATCTTGAGACATAATCTTGATGTATTTATATATTGTATTATTATTATTATTAAGTGCATGAGAAATACAATACATTGAGGCTTCATAAGCCTTTTCTGCTAAAGTTTGTCTCTGATATTATTTTGTTTCTTTTTAATTTAATATTCTTTATTTGGTATCAGAGCAAAATAATTGCTTAGCTTGTGAGCTTTTGCATCTTGGAGATTTTGGGATGTGAAAACCCAGGTGAATGTTGCAAAGTTTGATGGGCACAATGGTGCAATGACTGATATATCCTTTTTAGAAAATGGATATTTCCTCGTGACAACAGGATATGATGGTGTCAAATTATGGGATTTTCACAAGCTAAATAATTTCTACACTTTTACTCCTTATTATTCGAATACTCCAACAAATTCAGTGCAATTTGATCACAGTGGTAGTTACCTTGCATTTGTTGGTTCAACCATAAAGGTGTATCAATTTGTTAGTGTAAAGAAAGAATGGAATTCTATCAAAACATTTCCAGACTTGTCTGACACAAGGAAAGCTTCATGTGTTCGTTTTGGACCTGATGCGACTTATCTGGCTATTGGAACGTGAGATAAGAAACTTCGGATATTTGGTTCTCCAAATGCAGCTTCTGAAGTTTTATAAGGTTTCATCTTAATGTTTCAAACAAGACACTAATATTATTTAGGATTTAATCATATTGTGGAGAACCATTGAGATCACTGCATGGGAGCAGAATTTGAGAATTGTTTATCATCACCATTGAGATTGTTTGCCAATACCTGCAGAAAGCCGAAATACCATCTTGTGTGACTGGTTAAGAAGTTGTGGGGATGGGTTAATGATTATATGGCTTGTTGTGATTGAGAGAGAATGTATGCTTCCTTTTATTTTTTTTCATGAATGAAGGGGTAATGTTAGGAATCATAAATGCTCATTTTGGAACCAACACATATCTAAAAGTTTGCAAGTTACGTTGGTGATAAAAATTTATTTTTATGTGTGGGACTGTGTGATAGCACATTCGAGCTATTCCACCAGCATGATAGAAGATATGTTGAACAAGTTGAGTGTTTTTAAAAATATATTGTTTCTATTAAAGGTACACCATTATTCTAGTTGCAAAGAGTCACCAAGGAGGAAGAGCATGTGTGGGAGAATCACACAAAATCATATCATTATGCATTTAAACATGTGTGTAAGGATCTACTTGAATTACTGTGAATTGAAGATGAGGTATCATTATTTGCTAATTTATTTTATAGTTCGAAGAACAGTTTGGAGTTGTGTACAAAACACGGTGGAAATACAAATCAACATATGCTATTTATTTAAATACATCACCAAGTTTCGAAGGAGATTTCTATGAGCACCTTTCTTGTAATCTTCAATCCACCTTTCAATTAAAACAACTTCTCTCAATCCCATGGATTTTAAAATGCGGGAGGGTGTATTCAAAAACACAGATTCCAATTTTTTGGTTGTGACGTCGGAAAAGTGGTGGCCGAAGTTGGCGATTGGGTCACTTCTTTGATGAAGCGTCCAGCGTGAGAAGACTAGTGTATGGAAAGATTGGAATGGAGGAGCTAGCCCCATCGAATGTATAAGGCGCATTGGATCAACTTTTTTTTAGGTTAGTCGATTCAAAACATACAATGAAAACCTTTGTCAATGCCAAATTCAATATTTTACCTCTCGAAAATCAATGGTGTATTACTTTTTACATGCATAATTTTTTAAAGAGTGAAGAAGAAAGATCATTAATTTATTTTGGAGGCATGTAAAATAATTCTATATTTTTTGAGAGATAATATGTTAATGAGTTTTTATGGGAGAATAAGAGTCGTCATGAAAGTCTTAAAAATATTTGTAATAGTGAGGGCATATTTTGTATTTGGAGTAATAAGTAATTTTTGTAATTTTGGAGTGATAAGTGTAATCTTTTGTAATTTTTGAGTGATAAGTGAATTTTCTTTTAAGGTTATTATTGTTTTACTTTGAGAGAGGGTGAGTTGAATCATTAAATTCAAGATTGTAATCAAACTTTGGGTGCATTATCGGTGGTATTTGACACTCATCCTATTGAAGCAAAAATCAAGTGAGCGTGATAATCAAGCAATCAAGCACAAGAGAGTGTGTTAAATATTACAATGGGTAAAGGTGGAAAATGTCTTCAAAGTGCCGAACTACAAATCAAAGAATTGAAAGAGCGTAATGATGAATTGCACAACAAAATCAAATTACTTGAGTGGAAGTCAAAGCAAAATCAAGACATAATTAATCAAATGACTATCACATTAGAAGTTACAAAAGGTCTTCAAAATGAACTAGATATGAAAGAACAACTCATTAATGCACTCCAGTTAAAATTGAGTGAAAAACAAGATCTACTTGATGCAAGATGTACAGAAAATATAGGTGCAGTATGTGACACAAAAGACCTCATCCAAACAAAAAATGAGATTTGTGAAACATATGACCTCAATCAGCATGTTGATAAAAGTTTTGACACAAATGATCTAATCCACCAAGTTGATGAAAGTTGTGACACAAATGATCTAATCCAACAGGTTGATGAAAGTTGTGACACAAATGTTCTCATCCAGCAAGTTATGTTACTAAATGATGCAACTAGTATACTGAAGATATAATTGAAAAGTTTGATGCAACGTGTGATACAAATGAACTGTTAATAGAGATGATTGATGCTTTGTGTGATACAAATTACTTAATGAATCCAGCACAGAATATCAGCAACAGTAGCAAGTGTAAAGAACAACAATAAAATGGTATTTCCAAGAAGGTGATTAGACCTTGGGAAGAAATTTCTTTCAACAAAGATCGACATGGATTGGGATACAACAAAGAAAACAATTTTTTATGTTCCATACTTTTCAAAGCCAGTTTAGTTTGTAAGTGCATGTTTTCTAGAAAATACTCAGAATCGTGTTAAGTGTAACCATTGTAAGAGAAACGGTCATATGGAGAGTAAATGCTTCAACTTCCATCCTTGTCACCATTACGGAAAGAAAAATAATCTATCAAAGAAATGTTGAATGCAGAAGAAGAATAAAGTGACAGTTAATTATGGTTGGATAAACAATTGGAGATGGAATATAGAAATGAAGAAACTATGTAAGTACCACAATATACTTAAGACGGAGGTAAAAATAAAGTTTCCATAAGAATTAAAAAGAGAAACTCTTCTACACCTTAAGGGGGGAAATTCAAAAATCAAATGCAAATGATAGTCTCTCCTTTCAACTGACAAAGGGGGGAAATGATAATGGAATTGAAGATGGTTGTCATACTAAAAGTTTCGACAAAATCAACGAATTTTCCAATGGGCATCAACAAATCAACTTTTCCAATGGGAATCAATAAATCTACTAATGGGCATCATCAAATATGCTAGTGGACATCATTAACAAATATGCCAATGGGCATCATCAAATCTGCTAGTGGGCATTGACATTTTCCAGTGGGAAAGTGATTGGGATGTTGATTGAGAGAATTTGTGGACATTATTTTGTTCACTTGGATGGTCATTAGACCAAGCAAGGGACAGATGGATCCTTTTGCATTGTATCTTTGCACTTTATGGAGTTTTAAATCATTTTCATAGTTATATCATACTTGCAATTGATTCATTTCTCTCAGTGTGCTCTCTTCATATTGGAGTTTTTTGGCATCCAGTTTTGGTGATTTTTCTGGAATTTCTTCATTGAGGATCATCTCAACAGTTTCGGCATGAAGACTTCAAGATGGTACTAGGGTCTTAATTTGGACTTATGATTGAGGGGGGGAATGTTAGCCTCACTCTCACATAAAACAATCAAAAATTCCAAAATATTCAAAACAATTAAAATTATGAAACTTGGATTTATTCCTACATATATATTCTAGGATGAGTTAGTTCATCAAACTTGGGAGTTTGTTTAGGTCTAGTTGGTTGAGAGATTCTCTCCAACTAGTTAGGCTCCTCGATTAGTGTGTGGTTGAGATATTCACTCAAACAAAGTGATTGTGTCCAAGATAGATGACTATCTTGAGACATACTCTTGATGTATTTATATATTGTATGATTATCATTATTAAGTGTGTGATAAATACAATACATTGAGGCTTCAGAGGCCTTTTCTGCTAAAGTTTCTCTCTGATATTATTTTGTTTTTTTTTAAATTTAACATTATTTAGTTGGGTCTTCATAATAGTATATGTATTATTGATGTGTAACATGTGCAAAGTTGGAGCTTTCACAGAAGGGTCGAAAATTTGTAGACCTACAGTGAAGGTCAAAATTGTTGTTGGGGGTCGAAATTGCTGGAGAAGTTGTTGGAAGGTCAAAGTTTGTTGTTGGAAGCTAAGGAAAGAAAGGTCATCAAGAAGGCAGGTTGAATTGGTCTTGGAGGTGTCTCTGTCTTGGGTCTAAAGAGTCTTGGAATTCATCATTTGAAGAATCTATAAGAAGAGAATAATTACTTTGTGGGTTTCCTCTTTAGGAGACTAGTGGGCCCCAGTATTGCAACAATAATGTTGCAACTCTTGGGACTCCCTTCTTTAATTTTATCAACCTGGTAGTTCGTAACAAACTTGGAAGCGACGGTGTTGTATGCACAAGTACTATCTCTTGCCGCAGCTGTCACTTGGTCAGATGGCACAAGTCTGCTAGGAGCTTAAGCCAACTTCTATGAGCTCTGAGAAGAAGCTTTTAACTGATGGATGAAAGCTAACTCAAAGGAAGCTAATCTACTTGCAAAAAGAAACTGAAAAACTAAAAGGAAATGCAAACCCTAATTTTACCAGCTAGCCCTACTGATGCGAAAAAGAGGATGCAAGCTACTGAAAGAGATGCCATTGACTTCTAGGAAGGTAAAATGCATGTGTCTAAGTTATCACTATCTAAAGAAAACATCTTTTTGTATTTTTGAATAAGTTGTCAAAATTATCATGCATGTGCTTTCACTGTTTTTTACTGTGCAGAGGTGGATCGATGAGAGAAAATTCTTGCAGGAGGTTGGGAAGGTTCAGAGAGGGCCTAAGGGGTCCCTAGCACCCTTCCAGAGAGTTTCACAAACTTTGGCGATCAAGAGACCACTTCGTGAGCTTCTACAGGAAGTCTGCAGGGTTTCTACAGGATGTTCTGGAATTTCTACAGGATGTCTGTAATTTTCTACAGGATGTTTAGAAATGGGATTTTGGAGGATGGATGGAGGGAGAAAGATTAAGGAGTGGGTATGGAGGTGAGATAATGGTGTGAGAAAGTCCAGGTTTTGGTAGATGGAGCTAAGGAGTGATAAGGATGGTTGGATTTGTTCAAGGAGAGATAAGGCAATGCTACACAATAATATGGAAAGTAGATAAACATGAGGGAACGTGGAAAATGTAAGGCAAGGATATGAAATGGAGGATGAAGCAGGTAGGTTGGATGGAGTATGGGCAGATGGAGAAGTATGATAGGTGCTCTGCAAGTTATTTTTCAAACTGAACAAACAAACACTTAGAAAA
>APFE030885497.1:67636-87772 GCA_000404065.3 Pinus taeda
GTCTCCTTATGACAGCAAAATTTATCTCGCTGTCTTCAATCTGCTTTATGAACTCTTTCCCTCCTAACAGCAGTGCCTTCACTCCGCTAGCTTCTGCTGTGTTTTCTTCCTTAATGGGTACAAGCGTATGCTTGACCCCATCTTTCACAAATTTATAACAATTAGTTTTTCCATCGTGAATTGCCCCCCTGTCGAACTGCCACGGTCGTCCCAACAACAGATGACAGACATCCATGGGCATCACGTCACAAAGGATTTTGTCCTTATATTTCCCCAATCTGAAACTCTACTTCGCACTGTTCATCAACCAATAGTTGATGTCCCTTCTGCAACCACGATACCTTGTAGGGAGTGGGATGTTTCAGTTTCTTTAATCCCAATTTTTCCACCATCTCTACAGCTACCAGGTTATCGGTACTTCCGCTGTCAACAATCACTTTGCAGCATTTGCCTTGGGATTTGCAGACAGTGCGAAACAACGCCTTCCGCTGATCTCGCTCCGCAGCTTCCTTGGCTGGCTTTAACAGTACCTTGTTCATCACCAAGGCTTCACCTATCTCAGGTGCGTTCTCCGCTTCCTGAGGTGTCTCTTCCGCATCCTCTGGTTGCGCAACATAGGTTCCTCTTCCGCCTGTTGGTTCGCCCTCTGGACAGTCATAAGACTTATGCCCCAACTTATGACAATGGTAACACTGGACAGTTCCTCTGCCCCGACCAAAGCCTCGTCCTCTCTGAGCTGGTCGTCCTTCCCGGTTACTGCTGTCCCTCTCTGCTGTACCAGTAGACTTAGAGCTGCTGCCTTCCTCATTCGAAACTGTACCTCTACCTCTGCCATACACTTTGCCTTTGCCTCTGCCAGAACCTCCTCCTCTCCGGGAGTTCTGTTTCCTATTTATCTTCTCTTCAGCCTTCAATGCAAACTGATAGGCTTCTTCTAATGTCTGCGGCGAAAGGATACCAATTTCGTCTAAAATCTCCCCTCTCAAGCCGTTTACATACCAGGCCGTCTTCTCTAAGGTATCATCCACATATCCTGCTCGCAGATTTAATTTGTAGAATTCCTCTGTAAATTCTCTCACAGTCATTCCCCTCTGTTTCAGGTTCTGTACCTGCCTGTACAACATTATATGATAGTCCTTCGGTAAGAACTTCTCCTTCAGCTTTGCTTCCATCCTAGCCCATTTCTTGATAGGCTGTTTGCCTAACCTCCTCCTTTCTGCCTGCACACTGTCCCACCACAAGGACGCATGTCCTTTCAACTTGGTGGCGGCGAATCTCACCTGTTTGTCTTCGTTGGTTTCTTAAAACTCAAAGAATTTATTCACTTCACTTAACCAGTCTAACAACACTTCTGCCGATAAACTCCCATCATAGGTAGGCAACTCATGCTTTGGTTTATGGCTGGATAGCAATACTGATTTTAACAATCTCAGTTCTGGTGTTATTCCTTCAAACTCATCCTACTCTGGCTCAACTGCCTCTTCATCACTGTTATCTGCTGGATTTCTTCTTCCTCCAGCCTCTATCACTGCTAATCTCTCTCTCAAAACTCTTATCTCTTCTCTTAATCCATCATCCACTGGTCTATGAACCATTCGTCTTCTGCCTCTTCCTCTTCCTCTTGCTCTTCCTCTTACCTCACCCTCGCCTTCTGCTTGTTCCATTGATTTTTCCTTTAATTAAAAAAAAACAAACCTGCTCTGATACCACTTATGATGGCCTCCCGCCACGTATGAATCCTAATGGACAAGCGGATTAGTTGGCGTCTTAAATACGCTGATTAATGACCCTGTACGTGCTTTGGACTCCGTTTTAGGGTTTATGAAACCGGTTCTACCGGCGGTAACCTATACTGACCGGTCAGGGTTAAACAAAAGGGCGTTGACAACTCAATTGTTAATCATTCCGTCTTTCCAGTTCGCAGGGACACTCCGCCACACTCCACAGCTCTTCTGTGAAAACCCTATTCCTTCTGCGACTGTGCTAATGTCGGTTCGGTGGTTTACTCCGCCTCCAACAGAGGTCAATGGTAAGCTCCTTCGGCTCTCAAGGGTTCAATTACTCTGTTTGTATTGATTTGTCACTGTGAATGTGCGTTCCTTGCTTATTTTCCGTCACGGTACTGGTTATTCATTTAAGGTTCGTTTTGTTTTGGGACCTAACAGGTCTGTCGTCCTTCCGGCTTCGGTTCAACTTCGATAACCAGGTATTGCCATTCACTCCATGCTATTTTCACCTCGCTTTGCTATATTTGGTCCTGACCATCTCGGCCACTGTCCTTAGGTTATCACGTTTTGTGTGTTGGGTCTTCTCCTCGTCGCTTGGCTTTCTGGTAAACCCTTAACGCCTTCCCTTTGTCTATTTTCGTTACTGTTTTGACACAAACATATATATGTACAGGGTTTAACTCTCCGCCATTTATCCTTGCAGGTGAATGCTGGTCCGGTTGTTCGACTCACAGTGCTGCTGCTCGCATAGTTCCCTCAATTCTTCCAGGTAGTGACTTGATATACTCCTGTAGTATTGTTACTGTAGTCTATGTCGCTTCTCTAGATTTTCTTTACGGCAACAGGGTGTGGTCTTGGTCTGCAGTCTTTAGAAATGTCATTGTAATCTTAGCTTCGACTTCCCTCTGTGTAATTTATTTAAATGGTATCTATGTTCTCAAACCCTCGTGGGTTTTTCTGGACTTCGGCTCTGTGTATGCAATCCGGTCCTTGCTTCTGTTAAGGTGATGGTCGTGGGTTTTGAACCCTGCTCTACTCGGCTATATAGATTCACAGTTTTGAACCGAGGTTTTTTTTTGACCAAACCCTGGTCTACTCTCCCGAACTGTTATGTATGTAAGGTTTCGACCTGTATCAATTAATTCAATAATACATTTGCAACTTTTCTTTTCCTGTAGAGTACTCGGTGGACACCGAACTCACATTACATGCATTTTATGTTCAATGTGTTCAACTGTAATTTGGTTCTAGTTTATTGTTCCGGCCTTATGGCTACATAAAATTTGTGGTTATGCGATGTCTGGCTGTCGTTACATATATTAAATGAGAAAAAATAAAACTCTGATTCTTATTCCATCGTTCTGTTTGCCTGTAACTATTCTTTACATTATTATGCGCAAAGGAAAGAATGCCTATATTCTCGGTTATAATGTATTATCAGAAAAGTAGGGTAATCGTTGTTGAAGTACCTGCTTTCTGTTCACGTGTGCTGGTTCAGTTACCTTTCTGGTTCTGTTGTAAATATTGTTTTTTTGTTGCCTGAGTTTCTTCCGCCGCGCCTTCCTCCGGGTGTACACTTGTGTGTACAGTCGAGCCTGTGCGTTGGTGGGAGGGTGCTGTTTGATTGCGCCCGCTCCACTTACAATCGTCTTGACTTCTGCTGTGGTGGAATTTACAATACACAAAAAATATATATGCCGGATCTTACAGTACACAGAAATAATTTACTGTAGTAAGATATTTGTAACAGTGATGAAAATAACAAGCAATTTAATGAATCGTTATTTTTTTGGAAAAAAAATGACTGTGTGTTTCTATTCTGTTTTTTTTTCAAAATCTGAGAGAGGGAGAACCCCCTACAATCCTTTCTTGTCCTCTTTATTCAGAGTGTCCAACTGTTCCTGTTCGGTTGGAACCAACCCAACAGACTGACAACTGTTTGCTAATAACTATTCTAAACCGACACAATGCTCCTTGTAAACAAAAAAAAATTAAATCTAGCAAATCAATGTTTTCGTTTCTAACTGCTAGGTAAAACAAAATAAATGTATGGCTGAATAAAAGTAAATAGAAACAGTAAAATAAAAGTAACCAACAAGGTGTCCAAATTCTGTTTGAGACTGCGCCTTACTCTGCCTCCTCAGAGCTGGATGCTCCTGCATCAGGCTCCTGGGGTGACAAAAAGTAATGGCTCCGTTCCATGAGGTCTTTAACAGAGTAGCCTGCCTGCTGGATCTGTTTCTCATTGAGCCATGAACTGTCCTCTATGGGACGGTTCCTCCACTTCACCAGATATCTCAAATATTCCTTCCTCCGTGTACACTTTGCTACCTGTGTATCCAAGATCCCCTCAATTTCGATGGGTGGTGCCATCGGCAACTGTCTCGTCCATACATCTCCTTTCAACTGGGTGTCCCGTGGTGTCCCTGCCGCCGCTTCATCTGCTGAACCTGTGATATAAGGGAATAGATCTGCCACATTAAAGATAGGGGAAATACCAATCCCTGGTGGCAACTGTATCTCGTAAGCGTTCGCAGAAAATTTGCGAATGATCTTGCAGGGTCCGATTTTCTTGAACTTTAGCTTGCTGTACGCTCGCTTAGGAAATCACTCTTTGCGTAAATACGCGA
Organism: Pinus taeda; assembly: GCA_000404065.3. Classification (NCBI taxonomy): domain Eukaryota; kingdom Viridiplantae; phylum Streptophyta; class Pinopsida; order Pinales; family Pinaceae; genus Pinus; species Pinus taeda. The sequence continues at coordinate 71,994 of APFE030885497.1, forward strand.
GAACTTCATCCCCGACATTAAACTGTACTTCCCTGTGTTTGGTATCAACTCGCTGTTTGTACCTCTGGCCGCTATCCTGTAATTTGAGTTTTACCTGTTCATGTAGTTTGCTCATAGCTTGGGCGAAATCTTCGCCATCAGCACTCCGCTTCTCCAGTTTGCCCAAATCGCGTAACTCGTGCACTCCTCGCGGGTGCATACCGTACAATATTTGGAAAGGACTGTAGCCTGTGCTACGGTTGGGAGAATCATTATACGCAAATTCTGCCTGTGCCAACACATGATCCCAAGTACGAGAGTTTTCGCCCGTTAAACTTCTGAGAAAATTTCCCAGACTCCTGTTCACTACCTCTGTCTGTCCGTCCGTCTGTGGATGGTAGGCGGAGCTAAACTGCAATTGTGTGTTTAGTTTTTTCCACAAGGTTCTCCAAAGTGACCAGTAAATTTGACATCTCTGTCTGAAATGATACTTCGTGGAAGTCCATGTAACCGTACAACCTCTGTAAAGGAAAGGTGCGCTATGTAAGTAGCGTCACTGGTTTTTCTGCACGGTACAAAGTGTGCCATCTTCAAAAATCGGTCGACTACAACCATCACTGAATCAAAGCCGCACTGTGTTTTTGGTAATCCGAGTACAAAATCCATACTGACCGAATCCCACGGTCGACTAGGGACGGGTAATGGTATATAAAGGCCAGTGTTTTGACTGTGACCTTTTGCCAATTGACAAATTCTGCACCTGGCCACATATCTCTGTACATCTCGCTGCATTTTAGGCCAAAAATAAAAGTGCTGTACCTGAGCGATAGTTTTGTCAATCCCAAAGTGTCCTGCCAATCCTCCGCTATGTTTTTCCTGTATAATATTGTCTCGCATAGAACAGTTTGGAATACATAACTGCCCCCCTTTGAACAGCAAACCCTCCTGAAGGTTATAGTCCAGCCACTTGCTGTCATTTCGCAATAACGGGTTTTGACAAGCCTCATAGGCTTCCATAAACTCGCTGTCCGTCGGATACAGCTCTTTCAACTGTTCAAATCCTAATATTTGCATGGTGCTCTCCTGCAACAGTAACGTTCTCCTACTGAGTGCGTCTGCTACTTTATTCGACTGCCCACTAATATGCTTTAGTACAAAAGTGAAACTTTGCAGATACTCAACCCAGGCTGCATGCTTATGGTTTAGTTTATGCTGTTGCATGATATACTGTAACGCAGAATTATCAGAAAATAAGACAAATTCGTTACCTAGTAGATAATGCCGCCAATGCTTTAAAGCCTGCACAATGGCATAGAACTCTTTGTCATAGGTCGAGTACTTCTGTCTGCTCTCGTTTAGCTTCTCGCTGAAGTAAGCAACGGGTCTGTCCTCCTGGCTGAGTACTGCTCCAATGGCCGTACCACTGGCGTCGCAACGAACTTGAAAAAGTTTGTTGAAATCTGGCAGTCTCAATATGGGTCTTTCAGTAATCTTTTTCTTTAAGATCTGAAAGCTGTTTTCTGCTGCTGCTGTCCAGTGAAAAGGCTGATTCACTTTTTTAATCGTGTCCAACATGGGTGCACAAATCTTGCTGAAATTCCTAATGAACTTCCTATAAAAACTGGCAAGTCCATGGAAACTTCGCACGTCAAACAAACTCTTCGGAGAGGGCCAGCTAACTATAGCTGCCACTTTCTCTGGGTCCATTTTTAATTCATTCTCCGTAATAACAAAACCCAGATATATCAATTCTTTCTGGAAAAAAGTGCATTTCTTCAAATTAATTAACAACTTGTTTTGCTGTAATTTCCTTAACACACACTGTAAATGCCTGAAATGATCCTCCTTCGTTTTACTGAATATCAAAATATCATCCAAGTAAACTATAACAAACTTACCGTTGAATTCTTTCAGCACTTCATTCATCAATCGCATGAATGTGCTGGGAGCGTTACTCAAACCAAATGGCATCACCAGCCATTCGTACAAGCCTTCGTTTGTTTTGAATGCAGTTTTCCATTCATCTCCCTCACGAATCCTGATCTGGTGATACCCGCTTTTCAGATCAATCTTTGAAAAGTAGGTCGCTCCACTTAGGCAATCCATCATATCATCCATCCTGGGTAAAGGAAACCTATATCTAACAGTAATCTTGTTAATAGCCCTGGAATCTGTACACATCCTCCATTCCCCACCTTTCTTGGGAGCCAAAACAGTGGGTACTGCGCAAGGACTCATGCTTTCCCGAATCAAGCCCTTGTCCAACAATTCTTGGACCTGTTTTCTATTCTCCTCATGGTCCTTGGGACTCATACGGTAGGCTGCTTTGTTTGGCAGACTCGCCCCTGGTATAAAGTCGATGCAATGACTAATACCCCTTCTCGGTGGCAACTCATCCGGAAGATCATCCACAACAATGTCTCCAAAATCTTGTAGCAACCTCTGAACGTCCTCTGGTAAATCTGAAACCTGTGTGTGGAGTACCACTGTCCTTGGTCTCCTTATGACAGCAAAATTTATCTCGATGTCTTCAATCTGCTTTATGAACTCTTTCCCTCCTAACAGCAGTGCCTTCACTCCGCTAGCTTCTGCTGTGTTTTCTTCCTTAATGGGTACAAGCGTATGCTTGATCCCATCTTTCACAAATTTATAACAATTAGTTTTTCCATCGTGAATTGCCCCCCTATCGAACTGCCACGGTCGTCCCAACAACAGATGACAGACATCCATGGGCATCACGTCACAAAGGATTTTGTCCTTATATTTCCCAATCTGAAACTCTACTTCGCACTGTTCATCAACCAATAGTTGATGTCCCTTCTGCAACCACGATACCTTGTAGGGAGTGGGATGTTTCAGTTTCTTTAATCCCAATTTTTCCACCATCTCTACAGCTACCAGGTTATCGGTACTTCCGCTGTCGACAATCACTTTGCAGCATTTGCCTTGGGATTTGCAGACAGTGCGAAACAATGCCTTCCGCTGATCTGGCTCCGCAGCTTCCTTGGCTGGCTTTAACAGTACCTTGTTCATCACCAAGGCTTCACCTATCTCAGGTGCGTTCTCCGCTTCCTGAGGTGTCTCTTCCGCATCCTCTGGTTGCGCAACATAGGTTCCTCTTCCGCCTGTTGGTTCGCCCTCTGGACAGTCATAAGACTTATGCCCCAACTTATGACAATGGTAACACTGGACAGTTCCTCTGCCCCGACCAAAGCCTCGTCCTCTCTGAGCTGGTCGTCCTTCCCGGTTACTGCTGTCCCTCTCTGCTGTACCAGTAGACTTAGAGCTGCTGCCTTCCTCATTCGAAACTGTACCTCTACCTTTGCCATACACTTTGCCTTTGCCTCTGCCAGAACCTCCTCCTCTCCGGGAGTTCTGTTTCCTATTTATCTTCTCTTCAGCCTTCAATGCAAACTGATAGGCTTCTTCTAATGTCTGCGGCGAAAGGATACCAATTTCGTCTAAAATCTCCCCTCTCAAGCCATTTACATACCTGGCCGTCTTCTCTGAGGTATCATCCACATATCCTGCTCGCAGATTTAATTTGTAGAATTCCTCTGTAAATTCTCTCACAGTCATTCCCCTCTGTTTCAGGTTCTGTACCTGCCTGTACAACATTATATGATAGTCCTTCGGTAAGAACTTCTCCTTCAGCTTTGCTTCCATCCTAGCCCATTTCTTGATAGGCTGTTTGCCTAACCTCCTCCTTTCTGCCTGCACACTGTCCCACCACAAGGACGCATGTCCTTTCAACTTGGTGGCGGCGAATCTCACCTGTTTGTCTTCGCTGGTTTCTTCAAACTCAAAGAATTTATTCACTTCACTTAACCAGTCTAACAACACTTCTGCCGATAAACTCCCATCATAGGTAGGCAACTCATGCTTCGGTTTATGGCTGGATAGCAATACTGATTTTAACAATCTCAGTTCTGGTGTTATTCCTTCAAACTCATCCTGCTCTGGCTCAACTGCCTCTTCATCACTGTTATCTGCTGGATTTCTTCTTCCTCCAGCCTCTATCACTGCTAATCTCTCTCTCAAAACTCTTATCTCTTCTCTTAATCCATCATCCACTGGTCTATGAACCATTCGTCCTCTGCCTCTTCCTCTTCCTCTTGCTCTTCCTCTTACCTCACCCTCGCCTTCTGCTTGTTCCATTGATTTTTCCTTTAATTAAAAAAAAAACAAACCTGCTCTGATACCACTTATGATGGCCTCCCGCCACGTATGAATCCTAATGGACAAGCGGATTAGTTGGCGTCTTAAATACACTGATTAATGACCCTGTACGTGCTTTGGACTCCGTTTTAGGGTTTATGAAACTGGTTCTACCAGCGGTAACCTATACTGACCGGTCGGCGTTAAACAAAAGGGCGTTGACAACCCAATTGTTAATCATTCCGTCTTTCCAGTTCGCGGGGACACTCTGCCACACTCCACAGCTCTTCTGTGAAAACCCTGTTCCTTCTGCGACTGTGCTAATGTCGGTTCGGTGGTTTACTCCGCCTCCAATAGAGGTCAATGGTAAGCTCCTTCGGCTCTCAAGGGTTCAATTACTCTGTTTGTATTGATTTGTCACTGTGAATGTGCGTTCCTTGCTTATTTTCCGTCACGGTACTGGTTATTCATTTAAGGTTCGTTTTGTTTTGGGACCTAACAGGTCTGTCATCCTTCCGACTTCGGTTCAACTTCGATAACCAGGTATTGCCATTCACTCCATGCTATTTTCACCTCGCTTTGCTATATTTGGTCCTGACCATCTCGGCCACTGTCCTCAGGTTATCACGTTTTGTGTGTTGGGTCTTCTCCTCGTCGCTTGGCTGTCTGGTAAACCCTTAACGCCTTCCCTTTGTCTATTTTCGTTACTGTTTTGACACAAACATATATATGTATAGGGTTTAACTCTCCGCCGTTTATCCTTGCAGGTGAATGCTGGTCCGGTTGTTTGACTCACGGTGCTGCTGCTTGCATAGTTTCCTCAATTCTTCCGGGTAGTGACTTGATATACTCCTGTAGTATTGTTACTGTAGTCTATGTCGCTTCTCTAGATTTTCTTTACGGCAACAGGGTGTGGTCTTGGTCTGCAGTCTTTAGAAATGTCATTGTAATCTTAGCTTCGACTTCCCTCTGTGTAATTTATTTAAATGGTATCTATGTTCTCAAACCCTCGTGGGTTTCTCTGGACTTCGGCTCTGTGTATGCAATCCGGTCCTTGCTTCTGTTAAGGTGATGGTCGTGGGTTTTGAACCCTGCTCTACTCGGCTATATAGATTCACAGTTTTGAACCGAGGTTTTTTTTTGACCAAACCCTGGTCTACTCTCCCGAACTGTTATGTATGTAAGGTTTCAGCCTGTATCAATTAATTCAATAATACATTTGCAACTTTTCTTTTCCTGTAGAGTACTCGGTGGACACCGAACTCACATTACATGCATTTTATGTTAAATGTGTTCAACTGTAATTTGGTTCCAGTTTATTGTTCCGGCCTTATGGCTACATAAAATTTGTGGTTATGCGATGTCTGGCTATCGTTACATATATTAAATGAGAAAAAATAAAACTCTGATTCTTATTCCATCGTTCTGTTTTCCTGTAACTATTCTTTACATTATTATGCGCAAAGGAAAGAATGCCTATATTCTCGGTTATAATGTATTATCAGAAAAGTAGGGTAATCGCTGTTGAAGTACCTGCTTTCTGTTCACGTGTGCTGGTTTAGTTACCTTTCTGGTTCTTTTGTAAATATTGTTTTTTTGTTGCCTGAGTTTCTTCCGCCGCGCCTTCCTCCGGGTGTACACTTGTGTGTACAGTCGAGCCTGTGCGTTGGTGGGAGGGTGCTGTTTGATTGCGCCCGCTCCACTTACAATCGTCTTGACTTCTGCTGTGGTGGAATTTACAATACACAAAAAATATATATGCCGGATCTTACAGTACACAGAAATAATTTACTGTAGTAAGATATTTGTAACAGTGATGAAAATAACAAGCAATTTAATGAATCGTTATTTTTAGGAAAAAAAATGACTGTGTGTTTCTATTCTGTTTTTTTTTCAAAATCTGAGAGAGGGAGAACCCCCTACAATCCTTTCTTGTCCTCTTTATTCAGAGTGTCCAACTGTTCCTGTTCGGTTGGAACCAACCCAACAGACTGACAACTGTTTGCTAATAACTGTTCTAAACCGACACAATGCTCCTTGTAAACAAAAACAAATTAAATCTAGCAAATCAATGTTTTCGTTTCTAACTCCTAGGTAAAACAAAATAAATGTATGGCTGAATAAAAGTAAATAGAAACAGTAAAATAAAAGTAACCAACAAGGTGTCCAAATTCTGCTTGAGACTGCGCCTTACTCTGCCTCCTCAGAGCTGGATGCTCCTGCATCAGGCTCCTGGGGTGACAAAAAGTCATGGCTCCGTTCCATGAGGTCTTTAACAGAGTAGCCTGCCTGCTGGATCTGTTTCTCATTGAGCCATGAACTGTCCTCTATGGGACGGTTCCTCCACTTCACCAGATATCTCAAATATTCCTTCCTCCGCGTACGCTTTGCTACTTGTGTATCCAAGATCCCCTCAATTTCGACGGGTGGTGCCATCGGCAACTGTCTCGTCCATACATCTCCTTTCAACTGGGTGTCCCGTGGTGTCCCTGCCGCCGCTTCATCTGCTGAACCTGCGATATAAGGGAACAGATCTGCCACATTAAAGATAGGGGAAATACCAATCCCTGGTGGCAACTGTATCTCGTAAGCGTTCGCAGAAAATTTGCGAATGATCTTGCAGGGTCCGATTTTCTTGAACTTTAGCTTGCTGTACGCTCGCTTAGGAAATCGCTCTTTGCGTAAATACGCGAGAACTTCATCCCCGACATTAAACTGTACTTCCCTGCGTTTGGTATCAGCTCGCTGTTTGTACCTCTGGCCGCTACCCTGTAATTTGAGTTTTACCTGTTCATGTAGTTTGCTCATAGCTTGGGCGAAATCTTCGCCATCAGCACTCCGCTTCTCCAGTTTGCCCAAATCGCATAACTCGTGCACTCCTCGCGGGTGCATACCGTACAATATTTGGAAAGGACTGTAGCCTGTGCTACGGTTGGGAGAATCATTATACGCAAATTCTGCCTGTGCCAACACACGATCCCAAGTACGAGAGTTTTCGCCCGTTAAACTTCTGAGCAAATTTCCCAGACTCCTGTTCACTACCTCTGTCTGTCCGTCCGTCTGTGGATGGTAGGCGGAGCTAAACTGCAATTGTGTGTCTAGTTTTTTCCACAAGGTTCTCCAAAAGTGACCAGTAAATTTGACATCTCTGTCTGAAATGATACTTCGTGGAAGTCCATGTAACCGTACAACCTCTGTAAAGAAAAGGTGCGCTATGTAAGTAGCGTCACTGGTTTTTCTGCACGGTACAAAGTGTGCCATCTTCGAAAATCGGTCGACTACAACCATCATTGAATCAAATCCGCGCTGTGTTTTTGGTAATCCGAGTACAAAATCCATACTGACCGAATCCCACGGTCGACTAGGGACGGGTAATGGTATATAAAGGCCAGTGTTTTGACTGTGACCTTTTGCCAATTGACAAATTCTGCACCTGGCCACATATCTCTGTACATCTCGCTGCATTTTAGGCCAAAAATAAAAGTGTTGTACCTGAGCGATAGTTTTGTCAATCCCAAAGTGTCCTGCCAATCCTCCGCTATGTTTTTCCTGTATAATATTGTCTCGCATAGAACAGTTTGGAATACATAACTGCCCCCCTTTGAACAGCAAACCCTCCTGAAGGTTATAGTCCAGCCACTTGCTGTCATTTCGCAATAACGGGTTTTGACAAGCCTCATAGGCTTCCATAAACTCGCTGTCCGTCGGATACAGCTCTTTCAAGTTTTCAAATCCTAATATTTGCATGGTGCTCTCCTGCAACAGTAACGTTCTCCTACTGAGTGCGTCTGCTACTTTATTCGACTGCCCACTAATATGCTTTAGTACAAAAGTGAAACTCTGCAGATACTCAACCCAGGCTGCATGCTTATGGTTTAGTTTATGCTGTTGCATGATATACTGTAACGCAGAATTATCAGAAAATAAGACAAATTCTATCTCACAAATGGTACCCGATATCTATATTTTTGGACATCTTTGGATATGTTTAATTGCCATAGGAAATCATTTGGGTTCCCATTTGAACACCAAATAATCTTGTGACCATTTTGTAAGGCATATGGCTTCACAACTCACTATATTATTTCATGTACGCTTTTGCTAAGTTAAGTCGTACTAAGTAGGTAATAGATGATCTACTTAATAGATGATCCCAGGTATGATGGTACTCTTCTTGTCCATTATACTCCTAACCTAATATCCATATATTTAGCCTCTAACTATACTCCACCAAGTCTAACATACAAGATTCAATACTCCATTAGATGTGTCATGTACTTGAGCAAATGTTTGAATGCTACCAAATCAACCCTCCTTGGCTCTACCATGAAATATCCAAGTGTGTTTTCAACATAAATAAACATTCCATGCAATATTGACTAGATATTACTCTAATCACCTCCTCATCAAAGAGATTGAAGGAATATCTCACTCCTCCTCCTCATTACAAAACTATGCCCTTAATGCTAGTGCTATGGATCCCTCCTCATTCTTGAGAATATCTTTCTCTAGATCCTCTAACACTAATATATTCCACACATGCAACCTCCTAAAGGTCTTGTACCCTCTAACCTGTGAAGTATTATTGTATCAAACAAACATCCCCTTTCTTACTAAGGCTCCATTTATAGTACTTTTCTCAAATGGTATGTGGACATTAAATGTATCACCAAAGATGAGAAATTGGGTCCACTCAATTTCACTCCTTTGAAATCCTACTAAGCATTCTAGTCCCCTAAAATATTTTGAGGACACATGTTTTTTAAATGCACAAATGTGTTGCAAGTATCTACCCCAAAGAACATAGGCAAATTCTTATCGTGGATCAAAGCCCTCATTGCCCACACGAAGGCCTTATTTTTCCTTCCAATAAATCCATTCTACTTTGGATTATATGGCAATGTCAACCCTTGTTCTATTCCTCTCTCCTTACACAAATTCTCAAATTTGTTGGAGGGATACTCACTCCCATTATATCATCTAAAAAAAATTATTTTCTTCCCAATTTGGTTTTACACAAGCACCTTAAACTCTTGAAACTCACTCAACACCTCATGCAAGGCCTCTAAGAATTATGTACATGACCTTAGAGACATAATTACTATAAATGTCACATAATATAAATATCATGACACAAAATCCATTGGCATAGGACCATACACATTATAATGAGTCAAGTGGGACACACCCTTGGACCTTCTATCATTGAACAAAAATGTAGCACTGTGATATTTTTGAAGTGCACATCCCTTACTCACTCCATCCTTATATACAATCAATTTTGAAAGACCACTCAACATATCTAAAGCACTGTAGTGAAACTCACCCATCCCCTTGTTTCATAGCTCACATATGTTGCGTTATCCCCTACAATGTCCCACACTGAGGAGGAGATGGAAAGAGGTAACTTCAAACCACTTGCTATTCAAAAACTAGCCCTTCTAAACAAGAGAGTGATCTCTCTAAGGATTTCTCACTCAATGACTCCAAGAGAAATATATTTTAGGCTAGATGTATAGGTTTTGTTTGAGTGTTTGGAATTTAGGGTTTTTAGGTTGCTTGACCAGAAATGAGAGCAAGAAATTAGATCAAAGTGTTAAAGGTTTGTAGTGGTGGGAATAAAAAGGAGCAAGATAACAATGTTTGTGGTGGATTAGAGATTTTGATCAATGTATTGTAGGGTCTCAAACTTTAAAAAATCTTAATGAGCATGTATTAGCATGAATTCATTAATCTAGAAGAAGAAATACATAAACATGATTTCCCACATAAACAAAGCTTTGAATAAAAGAATTATTCCTATATGATCGTAAGTAGTAAAATCACATGAAGAAAGATAAACATGTTAAGAGATATGGATTCATCAATAAATAAGAAAGTGATAGAGAAGGGAAACAACACCACAAACTCATTGAACAAGTATTCTTGAAAAATAGTTGCAATTGCTCCTTTATTAACTCTACGAAAGCATAAATATACAAGTCCCATCATTTCAAGTCCAACCCTTCTCATTAAATGAGAAATGATAAACTCAAACCAGCCATTTCCCCACCTTCAAGGGTGGAATCCCTAAGTGGTGGAACAATTCCCAAGAATCTCTTAACCAACAAGAGAGAGTGAGAAGGTCAAACAAAAACTCTTGTCTTGGACTTTCATTTCAGTTTTGATTCATTTATGAGGCCTAATTAAGCACAAAAGCAAAGTACCACGCTAACTTATTCCATAACTACATCATGAAGTATTTAAAATATCAAAATTACATCACAAAACCAAGATCTCACGAAAATGAACTCAAAAAGACAAATGAACTCAAAAAGCTAGTGACACTTATAAGCTTAGCGCATTGATCTATAATTGGAAGCCTTCGAGAAATCAATTTTTAAAACTCAGAGAATGGTAAACTAAAATTTCTTGTCTTGTTTCTGGAATAACTTGAATTTTTGCAAATGACCCATAGGAAGGCCTTCAAAAATTGATTCTCCTAAGGTGGCTATATAAGTGCAGCTCCTCCTTCAAATAGTGGTAGAAAGTGACCTTTTTACTTATTTTTCTCCTAATGAGTTTGTTAACATGATTCAAAAAGGAGATATATGAGATCCTTACGTCAATATCTATAGAGGGATATAAAGTTTTTGGCATTTGGATATATGATATGAAATTGTAGCCCCAAGGCACTACGCTTATAACTTTCACTATGTTTTTAAAACAGTCAAAAATCACCAAAATTTTGAAAATGACAAAAAATTTCCAAATCTTCTCAAAATTGCAGAGTGAAGGTATAATGTGATATGCAATGCCATGAGGGAGGCCTCAGAATGAAAATAGAGCTTCTCTTTTTTCCTTTTGACCTATTAGGTTTTCCTTGAGCTTGCACTTCAAATGCTTGATTTTAACTTGGGATATTTTGTTTATTGTGTAGTAATGCATAGCCATATGCCTCTGCACGTTATTGGCCATGTTTTCCTTCTTGAGGAGATTCTCAAGGTGTCCATTGTTCTTATCAAGCCAATATACCTTACCTTCATTGATTTCTCTATTGATTAGGTCATCTACCATAATCTGTTCTTTTGGTAGAGAAACATCCCTTTCTAACTTAAGGGCTGTCTTTGATGCTTTTCTTATTCATCTCCTTAATGTAGTTTGTTTCCCTTTACCTTTTGACACTTTCATTTTAGCCACTTCTTTTCCCTTTGCATCTTTCTTCTTTGAAACAACTCCTTATTTATCTTGGATCATTTGGTTCACTTTCAATTGCATATTCTCTTGCAACAAGAATGTTATTAGAGAATTTGCCTCTACCAATTTGCCTTCCAATCTCTTGATCTTAGCCTCCTTATCCCTCATGATCTCGTCTTCAATTCTCATATTCTTTCTCCATATGTGACATATTTTTACCTCGATGAGAGGACTCCTCATGTTGTGAGGAAACTGTTTGTTCACATGTTGTAGGCTTGGCCCTTTCAACAATCCTTTGAGAAAACATAAGCATATCACCTCTTGCATTTGTCTCAGACAATTGTCCCGTGTCTTTCCTCTTGGTTGGTTCCTCTTGGTTGGTTTGGTTGAAGGAGAAACCTCTTACTGCACTCGTGAGCTTGAAGGTGTTGTTTCATCACTAGACGTGGGTGAAGAAGATGGAGGAAAATATCAACTTGAAAAGTGATCCGAAGATAGATTTTCCTATGCTAACTCATGAAAAGCCACCACTTTCACTAAGCCATGAAGAAACAAACTAGTATGGTGATTCTCTCTGAGATTTTGCACCTTTTCTCTCATTTTAATTAGACTTTTGTACAAATAATGAGACAAATTGATTTGTTGAACACTGGAGAAATGCATCAAAATCTTAATGTAGTACTTACACACCTTAGAATATCTATTCTCACATGTGAAGTTCTTCATGATCATTTTCATGAGAGGGGTATATCTATCCAAAAAAATGTTTGAATGGAAAAATATATGTTGGAGCTCCCTTGTATGGTGCCTTCACGTACATCCTATAATTTTTAAGGTCAAGGTATTCTCTCTTGAACCAAATATTTCCAATGTTTAGAATCCCTGCAGTTGCAAAGATAATTTTCCTTGAAATAGTGAATTAAACTCCTCCTATGGTCACTTTGTCCTTTTTAATTTTGGTGGCAAAAGCACTAGTCAATTGGTCATGATACTTCAATTCTTTGGAAAAATGTAAGGCAACATTCATATTCAAATGATTTTCTAAATAAGGGAGATGATAAGATGTGATGGGTTGATGTAGGTTCATGTTTGATGACATGTCCACCCCTATGCTTCCTTTGTTCAGAGTTTTCAGATTCCATGTCAACATTTAGCTCTTAGGATAGAAACTAGGGTTTTGACTATGCGAAAACGCAGGATTGTAAATAAATGTAAGGGGGTTTAAAGGAAATGAAAAGATTCCAAGAAAATTTTGGGGGATAGTGATGGAGTTTAAGAAGCTAGAGAAAGTGGAATTACATGATTTGGGAGAGTGGAAGGTTTCCAAACAAGGAAAACAGAGTCCTATAGTTTAAAAGGTGTAGCTTGTCTAGGGATTAGGTAGAAATGATGAATTTTGAGAGTGGATTTCATGGAGAATGTCTATGAGGGTGTGCTTAGGATATATAATGGTGTATAAAGAGATGGATATAGGTTTTAGTAGCACTTTAACATGAAAATAATGAAAACCTTGTTAACTATATTCCAAAAATGCTAGGAAGTAGACATGAGGCATAACAAACATAGTTGAGAGGAATGAGAGAAGATTTCAACCTTAAGATAGACCACCAACCTGTATTAGCAGTAGAACAATGTTAAAATGATGGAGGAAACAACTGCAGGGGGCTCACAACCTTGGAGAGATGATGGAGCACCTCCATGGTATATGCGTAGCAGAAACATAGTTATTTGTGTAGCACAGTTTGATAACTCGAGTTATTGATGCAAAAAACTCTCTTTGCATGAAAGGATCACCTTGATTGGATGAGATGGAGTGTTGGAAAGTTGAATGAGAAAACAGGGAGTGAATGAGAGTGAGTGATGACCCTTTATAAGTGGAGAAAATTGATTTTCCCTTTGCAAAATGATAGTGGACCCACAGTAACATTTTTACTTGGACATGACACTTTAGTTTTATGATTTGATGATGGTATTTATTTTGAGAAAATGAAATAAACAACATGAATTTAAAACCTTGGTTACCAATTTGATCTCTACTATTCCTCATAATATGATTTGTTATAATATGATATGTTATGCCATGAGGGAGGCGTGAGAGAGTAAATCGAGATTCCCTTTTTCCATTTGGCCTGTTAGGTTTTCATTGAGCTTGCTCTTCAAATGCTTGACTCTAACTTGGGATATTTTTTTTATTGTGTAGTCATGCATAACCATATGCCTTGGAAAGTTATTGGCCATGTTTTCCTTCCTGAGGAGCTTCTCAAGGTGTCCATTGATCTTATCAAGCCAATATACCCTATCTTCATTGATTTCTATAATGATTAGGTCATCTACCATAATCTCTTCTTTTGGTGGAGAAACCTCACTTTGTAGCTCAAGTGCTATCTTAGATGATCTTGTTCTTGGTCTCCCTAATGTACTTTGTTTTCCTTTACCTTTTAACACTTTTATTTTAGCCACTGCTTTCGCCCTTGCATCTTCCTTCCTTGAAACAACTCCCCGTTTATCTTGGATCATTTGGTTCACTTTCAATTGCATATTCTCTTGTTACAAGAATGTTATTAGAGTATTTACCTCTACCAATTTTCCTTCCAATCTCTTGATCTTAGCCTCCTTATCCCTTATGATCTCATCTTCAATTCTATCCTAATATACTTTCTCCATATCTGACATATTTGTACCTCGATGAGAGGACTCCTCATGCTTTGAGAAAATTGTTTGTTCACATGTTGTAGGCTTGGCCCTTTCAATAATCCTTTGAGAAAACACAAGCCTATCACCTCTCGCATATGTCTCAAATAATTCTACCCTGTCCTTCGTCTAGGTTGGTCTGCTTGAAGAAGCAACCTCTTACCGCACTCATGATCTTGAAGGTGTTTTTTAACCACTAGACCTAGGAGAAGAATATGGAGGAAAAGATCAACTTGAAAAGTGATCCCAAGAGAGATTTTCTTGTGCTAACTCATGAAATGCTAGCACTTTCACTAAGCCATGATGAAACAAACTACTATGGTGATTCTCTCTCACCTTTTGCACCATTTCTCTCATTTTAATCACACTTTTGTACAAATAATGAGACAAATTGATTTTCTGAACATTAGTGAAATTCATCAAAAGCTTCATCTGTTACTTATACACCCTAGAATATTTACTCTCACATGTGAATTTCTTCATGATCAATTTCATCAGAGGGGTATATCTATCCAAAAAATACTTGAATGGAAAAATATATGTTGAAGCTACCTTGTATGGTTCCTTTAGGTACTTCTTGTAATTTTGCAGGTCAAGGTATTCTCTCTTCAACCAAATCTCTCGAGCATCTGGAATACCTGTAGCTGCAGAGATAATTTTGCAAGAAACATTGAATTAAGCTCATGCTATGGTCACTTTGTTCTTTTTAAGTTTGGTGGCAAAAGCACTAGTCCATTGGTCATGATACTGCAATTCTTCAATTCTTTGGAAAAATGTAATATAATGTGCATCTTCAAATGATTTTATAATGAAGGGAGATGAGTAGACCTCATGGGTTGATGTAGGTTCATGTACGGTCACATGTACACCCCTATGCTTCCTTTGTTCACAATTTTCAGATTCCATGTCAACATTTAGCTCTTAGGATAGAAACTAGGGTTTGACTATGAGAAAAAACGCAATTGTCAATAAATGTGTGGAGTTTTAGGGAAATGAGGGGGATAGGGATATGAAAAAATTCCAAGAAAATTTGAGGGGATAGTGAGGGAGTTTAGGAATTTAAGAAAAGTGGAATTACAGGATTTGGGTGAGTGGAAGGTTTCCAAATAAGGAAAAGAGAGACGTGTAGTTTAAAAGGTGTAGTTTATCCACGGTTTAGGTAGAATTGATGAATTTTGAGAGTTGATTTGATGGAGAATGTCTAGGAGGGTTAGTTTAGGATATATGATGGTGTAAAAATAGATGGATATAGGTTTTAGCAGCCCTTTGACATGAAAGTAATGAAAACCTTGTTAACGATATTCCAAAAATCCGAGGAAGTAGACATGAGGCATAACAAGCACAACATAGAGGAATGAGACAAGATTTAAACCTTAAGATAGACCACCAACATGTATTAGAAGTAGAACAATGTTAAAATGATGGAGGAAACTATTTCGGGGTGATCACAACCTTGGATAGCTAATGGAGGAGCTTTGTGGTATATGCATAGTAGAAACATAGTTATTTGCGTAACACGGTTTGAGAACTCGAGTTATGGATGAAAAAAACTCTCTTTGTATGAAATAATCGCCTTGATTAGATGAGATGGAGTGTTGGAAATTTAAATGGGCAAATTGGAAGTGAATAAGAGTGAGTGATGACCCTTTATAAGTGGAGAAAATTGATTTTCCCTTTGCAAAATGATAGTGGACCAACCATAATGAGTTTTTTCGAAAATAGTGGGAGTTAATTTAGTGCATTTTGGATGGAGACTTGGCTAAGGAGGAGGAAAA